>JAPEVC010000131.1:0-103962 GCA_027946555.1 Gnomoniopsis sp. IMI 355080
GCCCCTCTTAATAACCTACCCCAACGTCCCCTTCTCTGCTTCAGACAAGTCTCGAGATTCCCGACACTCAGTCGCGGATACTGCGACTGACTGTATAATACTGTCGACGCTTGCTGACTGTGTCGACGCCATTTAGGACAAGCCCGAACTCCCCCCTCGCAGATGGTTGGCGGCCCTCCTCCAATCAACACCGGAGCTCCAGCACCCGGTTATCCTCCCCAGATCCCTCCCGCAATGCAAGGCGGTCCCCCAGTCGCCGGTGGTCCTCCGGGCTATACCGGCGCGCAAGGCTATGGCGCTCCCCAGGCGGCTCCAACGGCACCGTACACACGGCCTGCCGCTGAGGTCGAGGGGAGTAGTAGGAGCAAAGCACAATTGATTGTCGGAATTGATTTCGTGAGCACCAACCCGAAACACAGCGGACGCGGGGTCACAAAGAGCGAGCGTGCTAACCGAGTCATAGGGCACAACCTTTTCTGGTGTCGCTTTCGCATTTGCCACAAACAATGAGGCGAAGGAGGATATTATTTCAGAGTGGCCAGGCGCTGGCTCATACACCAAGCAGAAGGTTCGTCGCTGTTTAATTGTGTCGTGTCGCGCGGGCAAGCGCGACATCACCCGGTAAGCGATAGAGACTTCAGCTGACACATTCTGCGGGCAGATTCCTACCGTACTCTACTACGATCAATACCAAAAAGTTGTTGGCTGGGGCCCCGATATCGCCGATGCCCTCGCTCCAACTGGGTATCCGAAGCCAGGAGTACAAAAAGTGGAATGGTTCAAGCTTCAGCTCATGCTCTCGGGCAACACATATATCGACCCCATTAACCTTCCCCCGCTGCCGCCAGGAAAGTCCGAAATCGATGTCGCTGCCGATTACCTTTTCAAGCTTCGCCAGGCTATGCGAGCGGCCTTACAAAAGACCCTGGGCGAGGTATTCAACAGAGAAGAGCGGAATATCCGGTACTACTTGACTGTGCCTGCTATTTGGAACGATGCCGGCAAGGCTGCCACAAGAGCAGCTGCCATCCAGGCCGGTTTCTTGCGCGATGAGAACGACAACCGATTGACCCTTGTATCCGAGCCAGAAGCGGCCGCTCTTTTCTGCGCAAAAACTGGTCTGCTTAACCTCAAGGTCCACGACGCTCTACTCATTGTGGATTGTGGTGGTGGTACTGTCGATTTGATCGCGTATGAAGTCGAGGACGAGAATCCTTTTACGGTGGCCGAGTGCACAGCGGGATCCGGCGACTCATGCGGTTCGACTGCCCTGAACCGAAACTTCAGTAATATCCTCAGGACGAAGATCAGGAAGATGAAGCTACCCGATGGCTCCAAAACTGCCGGGCGCGTTTACGCTAAATGTATAATGGACTTTGAAAACCGGATCAAGGCAGACTTCCGTAATAACGGGCAGAAATGGGCCGTCGACGTCGGCATCGAGGCCGAGTTTCCCGAGGCTGGTATTGAGGAGGGTTACATGACCTTCACCAATGAGGAGATTCTACAGTGCTTCGAACCCGTCGTCAACAGAATTCTCGAGCTCGTGCGCAACCAGATCATCGCCATCCAAGCCCAGAACCGCACTTTGCAGAATATTCTGGTCGTCGGTGGTTTCGGAGCCTCTGAGTATCTGTTCCAGCAGATCAAGTTGCATGTGCCGCCGCAATTCCAGGCAAAGGTGGTGCGACCTATGGACTCTGTAGCGGCCATCGTCAAGGGAGCTGTGACGGCCGGTATCACTGAGCGCGTAATCACACACCGAATTGCGCGGCGTCACTATCTTATGGCAACATTGCAGCCATTCAAAGAGGGCTATCATCCTGAGGCATACCGAGTGCCCTCGCTTGACGGGAAGGACCGGTGCAAGTTCACGCGCCAGATATTTGTGCAGAAGGGCCAGAAGGTCAAGATTGGGGAGCCCGTTAAGGTGTCATTCTTCAGACAGGTGGCACCCGGCGCGACCCTCATGTACGAGGACATTCTCTTCGCATGCGACGATGATGTCTGCCCCGAGTATACCAAGGACCCTCGTAAGTTTTTTGCAGTCTTTTCTTTCTTGACGTTATTGATAAGAAGAGGTTACGGCAGAAGGCTGACCAAATGTTTAATAATGCAGGCATCAAGGAGGTCGTCACCCTGACATCCGATCTCTCCCGCAAGAATCTGGAGAAGGACTTTGAGCGCATGGACACGCCACAAGGCACCTTCTATCGTGTATACTTCGACATTTACCTGACGCTGGACGGCTCCGAGTTCAGCGCCGAGCTGGTTTGCCAGGGTGAAGTAATGGGTCGCTGTAGAGCGAGGTTCAGGTAATTTATGTGGGAAAGGCAAAGAGATTAGAATTCTGGATTGAGAAGACGGGCAAAGAAACGATGCACAAGTATCGAGTGAAGACAGAGGGCAAATGGACAGCAGCAAAATAACTTTGGCAGGAAACTCGATTCCTTTTTTCTTCACGAGACATTTACTACTGCTTCCTATTACTTTTGAGTTCGGCTGATGCTTTTCTTTTGTCTTTTCTACTTTTTTTACTTTTTGTTCAACTTGCCTAATGAGTGGCTGGGAACAAAGTTTGATACCACAACCGCATGCAACGTCACAATCTAGTCGACCTTTTACAGCATGTTTTGTAGTAAGGAATGTCGTGACGAAGTTCTTTCCAATCATAAGTAGACTAATGAAATCTAGTGTAGACCTCGCTTTGGCCCACCACTACTCCACTACCTGGCACATCGTGGCCAGGCCATTCAATCCTGGGCAGCGCACATACAGAAATGTTGCAAGCTGGGGATCTAGGGGCAACGAACGCTGTATATATCTATCAAAAGCCTCTGTCAGATGTACCTTTGTTTGTAACACTGTGTGAGTTCTGGATCATCTACCTCCAACTTGCCCTGAGGTTGCTTCTTTCCAAGCCTACCACAACCATTTGGAGACATCCACTACATCCAACACCATGATAGTCTTCGTGTTCGATGCCGGGCCATCCCACCTATCGCGCAGATAACGGACATGCTGAACTCGCACTCAATTTTACAAGCCCGACACTAGAACAAATACTCGCTGTATTCCTAGGCCAAGTCTGACCGCGAGAGAGTAATGCCCAGACAGGTCCCTTGGATAAAAATACATCGTACATATCAGCTTAATATTAACATGCGTGGAACGGTGCGCCATTTCAGCCCCAGCATTATAAGGACGACCTCGGTTTCTCGCATCGGTCAGAACGGCCCACGTGGGACCGTAGATCCATTTTGAACTTTCTCAATATCTCGAATATGCCCTATTTTCCAAGCCCGCCGACCTTGGGGATGCGAATCTGTAATGCGAATTTGTAACGCAACTCAGCTATAGGCAAGCTCGTCTTCCTAATTTTAGATTACTAAATAGTACAAGCGCCATCAAACATGACTTCTAACTATATTATTAGCATAAAGTTTATTTTTGAGACGATCTTATTAAATTGGCAGTGATGGGGCAAAGTTTTCAGCGGCACTAAGTGGTCTGAATCTGCGTATATAAAGAATAAATACAGCGCGTAAGCAAGGTTCAGCCTGTGTGCCGACCTTAAATTAGACGTAATACGCATCGAACTCAACATACGTCGATGCAAATAATGGTACGAGGATCTTGTCACTCCCATGGCGGTCTGGTCTAGGCTATGCAGTCCTGCATCAACCTAGTGTCAAGGCAGTAACTTTAAAACCCATATGCATATATCCTATTTGAATCATATGATAGACATCTCATACCCCAGAAGTTCGAGTAACAAGTGTAGTATAGAGTGCCGAATCCCGTCTCATATTAGGACGAGATATCAATTTAATTATACATGGGGTCAAACGTTACTTTGTCCTCTCCAATCCTAGCACAGACCAGAGCGACATCAAGATTGAGCCAAGGATATATCCGCTGGTGCCCGAAATCCAAAAAAACCACGGGCCTTCGGAGTCGGGTTCCTAGCCTTTCTCCCTCTTGATGAACCTTCATCGCCACTTTGCTACACCGCCGACCATATTTGCCATAAACAACTATACCGTGCCGCCCCAAAATGGAGAAACAGAGGACTAGGTCGATGAGCAACCTAGTAGCAATGGACAGAAATCACCCTCGCACTGGCTCCATGATGCCGTCCAGACTGCGCCGCATTACCTCCCTGTCAGGATGGCCTCGAGAGCGCATTTCGAGAGAGTCGGCGGCGGGCTACAGCGCTGCGCCACAAGATGGCGACAGATTGTCACGCACAACTAGCAGGATCTCATCCAAACCAAGCCTACGTCGCATCGCCTCGACGCCTAGCCGAATATTCAGGTCCAATATCGGCGCTGGTACAGCTCAGAAAAAGGAGGCTTCGAGTGAAGGCAGTCTAATGAGAGTTACGGACAAAGAAATGACTCAGGTGACACGCAAACCGTCCGTGGTTCGCCTCCGCCGCATGGCGTCCATGCCGGCGCGGTCCCTCAAGCGTATAACAAGTCGATCTCAAGTCCCTTCGCAAGATGTTGCAGTTTACGAGGAAAACTACTTGTCTCGGATGAGGTCTTGGTCTGGTTCTGTGAAGACTGGCACTTCGAGGTGGTTTGGAACTGTGCGCCAGCTTCCTTTCTATGTGTACTCTTGATGAAAGCTCACCCAAAGCTAATTGTGCGACCTTCAGAGCCGCAAAGGGAAAGTTGCCTCCCGAGTTGAAGTGTCCCAGACGCCTGCAAGAGAGGCCCGGCCACCGCGGCATGTCCACTTTGCGACGGCCGAGCTGAGGCCTGACATCGGCAGCGAGTCGAGCGAGGACGATAATCTATCCAGCTACCACGTGTCTCTACTGCCGACTAGACGTCATGTTGATGAGATCCGGGATGGCGGTGATGGTAAGCAGGAGAAGTGGTGGAGGAACGACACGTACTATCAAGCATTGGCTATTCCGATATTTTGACTCAGGTCGAATCGACTTTACTAATTACGCAATCCGGCCCTCGATAATTACCACGATGTCAAACAGATTCACCAGGCCGTCTTTATGATTTGTTCAGCGCGACTTGGAATTGGGCTTGACGCTGTAGTCTGGATCCTGGAAAGCAGCCTGATTTATTAACAGCCTATGCCCAACTCTGGTGGACTGGTCACTATCCCCAAAAACTCTCAACCGGCTTCAGACTGCCAGGTCGGTGGTTATCTTCTTGAGGTTCTCGATATCCTGTCTTCACAAGGAGCTGTATTTTTTGTCGTGCTTGATCTGCAAGAACGGACCTGTTCGCAGTTTGATCATCCATCCTCTGTAGAGCCATCACGCCAAGATTCGTCCATCCTGCAAGTTTTCTTGATCATTCAAATAGTATGTTATAGTAACATTTGGCTCATTACTATTCAGTGTTATACGCATAGAAACTGTCGCTGTCGCAAGACTAACGCAAAGTTACGTTCCGAAGAACCCCTCTCGCTATGTACCAAGGTATCTATTTCTTTATTGTTACCTACTGGCTGGCGGATAAGCTCTGTGCGCGACATATGCATCTGCAATAGCCTGCCTTCCATCTCTTTTAATTTTATCGGAAGTTACTTATCAATGGATTCCAGGCCCTTCTGGGGAGACGGAGGGGACAATGGTAAAGCCGTGCGAGACACAATTTGCACACCTGCAGGTGGCGTTGCATCGGAAGGCTGCAAAACCATCAGCAAGTGGTTCAAGCTCGAGTAGGCTCAAAAGTTTTTACGCCCAGCGATTTGCATCTTCATTCACTACCTACCTAGGTAGGTAGCAGCCCAATACCTAGTGCGATAGACACCCATCGCATCATTGGGCTTCGATGGCCACAACATTACTTACAATCACTATGACTTAGATTTTCCATTCCCAGCACCCACACAAGCCTTGAGACCAAGCAACGGTGAGCGGAGTGCATGGTCTGATGTACCTAGGTGTGTGACATAGAAGTCTCTGCTGATGAAGAGGGGCACAAGGTCGACGTACAAGCTTGTGCCTACAGAAATGGAGAATATGATACCGAGGAGGCAGCGATCACATGGAGCATTGCGCGCCGTTCGGTGTCGTGACCGTGGGAACGTTTCTGGGTGTAGCAGGGAGGTGTTCTCTCGCGAGGCATGCATGTGGTGCCTGCAATATGTGACTTGTACAATACATAGACACAAACGAAGCATTTACTAGGGCAGATTGAGAAGCTACAGGCTTGGGTAAACTATTCCATGTTACCATAGAATTGATTCATACAATAGTTGGCAATTTTTTTTTTTTTAAAAAAAAAAAAAAAAAAAAAACCTATTCCACATTTGGGACTACTGGGTCCAGAACTTTTCGCACAATGAGCCAGCCTTTCTAGCAAACTTTAGTCATTATACCTGGGTAATGATGTTTATTCCGATTGATTACTGGACAAGAAATAGTGGTGACCGTAAAGTCGGTATATACCTAAGTACTTACCTAGGTACCTAGGTATGTAAGTAGGTAAGTGTCGAGGATGCTCTTTCTCTCCTGCTGAAGTCTCTCTGTATCTCTCTCCATCTCCCTCTCTCCCTCTCTCTTTCTGAATGGTTTTACTCCCACTCCAAAGACAGTCATAGTTGATGAGAGAGATGGAGCTCTCAAGCCAGTTCTTACCTCATCTATCTACATAGGTGTGTACTCATTAAATACGCAAATTGGTCTACATCCTCGGCAAGTCCAACGTAACTGGAATTGTTTCAGCACCGCTCAAATCATGTTAGATGGCCTTGGAACTATGATGCACCATTCCTTTTTTACATTGGCGCTTGGGCATTTGACCCGTCCCTCAGGCATCTACCACCAAGACTGGTCTCGTGAGGCTATGCACCTAACTGTGACAAGCCCACTCATTGAAGCCTTTCCCATTCTCATTGCTCAGTTGGCTCATGCAGGATACACTACAGTTTCTTTGCTACTATGTCTACTTGAAACAGCCCAGTGGGCCATTCGTCCTAGCCTGGGGTGTAAAGTCTAGAGTTAGACGCTGAGGCTGAGCGACTGGCGCACAGACTCGATACACGAACCTCACTGCATGGCATCAACGAAGTTCACCACATTTGCCCAGTCTCAACAAGCAGCGCCATAGAATCCGGGGAAACCAAGGCAGCTACACGCTTGATAGGCACAGTTGGTGGGGATCGGTGAGGAGTGAAGGATCCGCTAAAGGCTTGCCAGGCCCAAATCCTTGGCCTCAAGCCTTTTAGCCAAGGGACTATCTAGATAGTTAATCACGATGCGTGACCCGTCCAATCAGGAATGGCAACCCAAGCTCGAGCATATGGATTCCAAGAGTTTCTGCAGTGGTCAAGGCTCGTCCCCTTCCACGTCCGAGGAACTGGTAAAGCCAAAAGACCTAACGCGGCAAGGCCTGTGGATCATTGCATGCTGTGAGGATGTTGCCTGCTTATTAGTGTCTGCAAACGCAAACGCGTTTGCAGAAGCGGGCAGCCGACTCTTTATCCAGAGGGGAGAGGGGAGTGGTAGGCTCTGACTTCCCCATGAGCTTGGCATCGCAAGAAGCTGGGGAAAGACTTCCCCAGTATCTTGGCTCCAATAGCTGAAAGGGGCATTTAGTCCGACCCGGGGATATGGAAAATCTAGGTCATGTGGTCTATCCTACAGCGCCTTGGCTCATTACGCGTGGCTGAGAGCAACGCGGAATACCAAGACGCGGATGTCTTGGAAGCGATATAGTTCAGAGTGTAGGGGCTTCACAAAGATGGCAATGGCGTCGGGCGGTGAGAACCTTGAGCCCGAGTCAAGATGAGGGAAAAGTAGAAAGAGCATGCTTTCCTCGACTTCTAAAAGATATTAGGGCTGCGTTTCCGTCACCCTGCTCTTTTCCAGGTTTGTCTTCCTCCGGCGCCTGATATTTGATTTCAAAGATCTATACAGATACTACGTATGCAGGTTGCAAGATGGCGACGCCTATATACTCCGATGACATCAAACAATCAGATACAAGCCTAGACGTCAAAGCCGGAGAAAAACAAGTGGAGGACGTATCCAATCTCGAAAACAGCAGTTCTTTAGAAAATGCTGTGCCATGGGATGACGCCGCCACTAGAAGGCTGATCAGAAAAATTGATTGGCGTCTGATACCTTTCCTCGCACTACTATACTTGTTATCCTTCTTGGACCGCACGAACATTGGCAATGCTCGCCTGGACACTCTCGAGCTGGACCTGGGCATGAGTGGCCTCCAGTACAATCATGCTCTTGCAATATTCTTCCCGTTCTACGTGGCGATTGAGGTCCCAAGCAACATGGCGATGAAGCGTTTGCGACCGAGTGTTTGGCTGCCCATTATCATGCTTGCCTGGTAAGTCCAGACTTTGCACCATCCTCCTCTTGGTCACTGCATGTATTCACCGAGCTGACTTACTGAACTAGGGGCTTATGTACTACCTTGATGGGCATCGTCCAGAATTATAAGGGCCTACTGGTTGTTAGAGCGTTTTTGGGTATTGCTGAAGGTGGCCTGTTTCCCGGTGTGACATACTTGTGAGTCGTCGCTTGCGAACCCGAGCACGGCGTGTTCAGCCGGACTAATGAAGGCCCTTCAAAGCATCACCATGTGGTACCGACGCCACGAATGTGGATTGAGAATGGCCATCTTCTTCTCCGCCGCAACGGCAGCAGGCGCCTTTGGTGGGCTTCTCGCACGTGGTATTCTCGAAATGCGAGGTGTAGGAGGGCTGGAGGGCTGGCGATGGCTGTTCATTTTGGAGGGCATATTGACGTTCTTTGTCGGTTCGTGTCGAGCTTTTGTAAATCCATGTTGATACAGACTGACACCGTAACCTAGCTGTCGCTGCCTTTTGGTGCCTGTACGACTATCCAGCAACAGCTCGATTTCTCACCGAACCTGAGCGCAAAGAGGTGACAAGTCGTCTCAAGCTCGACCGCTCGTCCCTCGCGGACGAGTATGACTTGAGATACTTCTGGGATGCTGTGAAGGACTGGAAGATATGGGTTCACATGTTCATCACTATTGGCGTGTACACGACTCTCTACTCGTATGCATTGTTTGTACCCACCATCATCTCCGGCCTGGGATACCGCAGCACCACGGCTCAGCTCTTGACGGTCCCGCCTTATTTTGTGGCGTGTTTCTTTTGTATCGGTGCTGGCTATGCGGCGGATAAGACCAAACAAAGAGGACTGTTCATGATCGGATTCATGGGTTTAGCGTGAGTTTCTCCGTTCTTCGTGCGCCTCTGTAGATGGAAAGGCTAAACGGCAGACTGACGTTCCAATGTTCTCCAGCATGGTTGGCCTTATCATGCTCCTCGCCACGGACAACAACCAAGTCAAGTATGCAGGCTGCTTCTTACTCGCGAGCGGTGTCTACCCTAACGTGCCCCAAGGAGTGGCTTGGAATGGCAACAACATCGGCGGCTCCCTGAAGCGTGGTGTCGGCATCGCCATGCATGTAGCGTTTGGCAACATGGGCGGTGTGGTTTCGGCGTACCTCTACCAGACCAAAGACCGGCCAAAGTACTATCCTGGGCACGGAACTCTGCTGGCTTTGCAGGGGATGGCGATGGTGTTGAGTATTTTCATGACGATTTATTTGCGGCGCGAGAACGCCAGGCGAGACAGGATGCACAAGCCGCCCAGCGAGTACACAGAGGCTGAGAGGGAGGCTGAACGGCATATGGGAGACAATGCAACGTTCTTTAGGTATACCATATGACAGGTATACCATATGAAGGTATCTGGAGCCGTCAAATGCTTGAGCCTTGCGCAGTTGTAGGTAAGTTGGACGGTGTTGGCTATACGGGCAACAGGACAGGCAAAGCACCTACATACTGCCTAGTGTAATTGATTGTTCCTAGTGTCCATGAGGAATGTGGCTGGACACACTTACCAGGCCTTTTACTGATAAAGCCCTTCGTCTGTCATGATCTCCCTGATTTGGCGTTGCAAATGGTGGCCAAGTTCACTAAGCACTTGCAAGAAGGGTGCATTTGTGACATCATGTTCCCAAATCCAGGGTCTTGTCCGGAGTGGATCCTCTGTGGGAGAGAGGCGCTTGAGTCCATTCCAGCCATAAGACGGGCGGTTGTGTTCCTAGCCTGCTAGCCAATCGCACCACTCACAGCCTGCAGCGCCAAGCTTGTCAGCCCCCTGCACTACTGCGTAGTCACCTGCAACCCACAGTATCAGTACCTGAAGATGGGTAATCGCGGCTCAGCCCACTGAAACCACACGCCTCGAACTCCCCAGTCACACACCCCTGACCACGCTGTTCATCAACCTGCGAATCCGGGAAGCCAACCATTCATGCGTCATCGTCGTCTACACACTCTACCCGCGAGGGAGGGTCCCCGGGTGCCCCAGGTTGTTGAGTGTGCTGGACCAGTCGGAGCACAGAGTAGTGGCCGTTGAAACGAAACCATGGCAGAGCCCCAGTCGTGATGAACGACTTGGGCTTGGGTCGCGAACCATTCGCTCCTTTATAATACCTCTGGGGGAAAACACCGTCGCCGCTGACCATGGTAGCGATCGTCGAGAGTTCTGCTTACCTTACTACATACCTACTTGACTACTTACCTCCTTGGTACGCTTGTGTGTGCGATACTACAGATTGACAACGACAGAGTGAGTAAGAAAGACACTTGCATCGTTCTCTTTTGAGTTTCAGAACATTTCGTTCTATATACTGCATTCTTTGTTCAGAGTCCCAGGGCTTGGCCATCTCATCTCTCTCTCGCTCATATAAAGCCTTGCTGGGAGGATACACATCTACTGCTGGCATCTCAAGCCTAAAGGGCGCCCGTCTTCAGTACAAGACTCGCCTCTACTCTCTCCAAATTCCGTCTGTCTCGTTCAATTGAACGCCCGCGAAAATGTCGTTGTGGAACGGCAAGGTGCCGCTCGATATATACAACAAATGTCCCGGTACACTATGGCCGGCAATATACACAACTAGCGGCGGCGGCCCAAGCACAGGAGGCTTTGAGCTGGCAGCAGGAGCAAATCGGTCACTCGAGGTCTCATCGAGCTGGTACGGTCGGGTGTGGGCGCGAACAAATTGCACCGCCGGTGACGGTGATGCGCTGGTCTGCCAAACGGGGAGCTGCGGAGTCATGGACTGCGCGTCGGCGGCTGTAAGTCATTGAATATATCCCAAATTGACTATCCGAAAAGATATCCCCCTCGTCCCATATACAAATTGACTAACACCTCGCCCCTAGGGTAATCCCCCAGCCACCCTGGCAGAATTCAACCTCGCCGCCGGTGTCTCGGCCTCACAAAACTTCCTGGACATCTCTCTCGTCGACGGCTACAACGTCCCCCTCGGCCTGCAGTACCTCGCCGACCCCACTAGCAACACCACCGCGCCGCCCGCCAACCTCGTCTCGCCAGCCTGCATTGCTACTACTGGATATCTCTCCTCTCCCAATCGCACAGGCACCGATTACACCAACGCTACGTACCCCATGCCCTACGAATCGTCGGAAACCAACAGCCACGTCGGCCACTGGTGCCCTTGGTCACTGCAGACCCCCGAGCCGCCCAAGCCCGGTGCCGGCATCTATCCGTACCCGGACGACAACGTAGCCAGGCCCGTCTTTGATCCGTGTCTCTCGGCCTGTCACAAGACGGGCTCCGCAAAGGACTGCTGCACCGGAAAGTATGACACCGCTGCCAAGTGTCCACGTAGCGAGTACTCGAGGGCCGCCAAGACGGTGTGCCCCGATGCCTACAGCTATCCGTATGATGACACCACCTCCACGTTCGTGATTCCCGGAGGCGGTGGATGGAGCGTGACGTTCTGTCCGGAGGGCAGGAGCACGGACATTCTGGCCACTTTTGGGACCTTGATCAGTGAGTGGGCTGCATCGGGCGTGATAACTGAGGATATCTTGGCGGCGGCGAGCAATGAAACGTATATCGAGACACATGGAGCGGCGAGCGGGCGGAATGCCGGCGGTGTATTCAAGGTGCTGGGCACTGCGATGCTCGTGTCCGCCTTGATCAACGGATTGTGGTGAGGTTTGGGTGCCATTGACCTAAATATACTGCATGACATTATACACGTGTGACGATTCGGCACGAACATGGAGCGTTGCAATTTCTTGTTGCGTCTTTTTTTCTTCTACTTGTTTCTATACCCTTGGGCGAAGATGAAGACAATAGCGAAATGGGTGGTCTGGGGGACTGGTGTTGTCGGCTGGCCTGGCGTGTTCTCGGTGGAGAGTTTTCAAACACTCATTGCATAGCCTTTTTGCTTCTAGATTTATACCCGGGACGATCACCATCGTGCGTCTCCTGTTCTAGATTCATTCAACAAGCCAGATACACGTAATTCTACAATACTCGCCAAATTGGAGACTCCAGAAAGAACCACTAGCGGGAGCACAGGCATGTTCAGCCATCATAGCAGCCCAACGGGGCTGGATACAGAGGCTTTTCTTGTCTCCTTGAAACCGTAATGAATATTCAGTGAATAGCATTCATGCCCGTTGTAATGACTCCTGCCAACATGTGTGTACCGTCTAGGATGCCGCCTCTTAATTTTCCTAACCCATAAATGTCTCGCTCGACAAGTTGTCGTATGTCACAACATTGGCCACGAACTTCGAGTTTGCCCTCGTCCTATACTCAAAGCCGCCTCTCAGCCCTTTCTCGCAGCCTTCTCCTTCCTCCTCCGATCCCACTCCGCCCTCTCCTCATCATCACTTCCACTAAACTCAGCATCATCATCGCTCTCCACATCCAATATCGCACTCTCCCGTCCCAGCACGCCGTTCTGGCCGCCATTCTCCTCTTGCTGTACGAAATCGCCCCTGTTGAGAATCGCATACTCGTGCTTTTGTATCAGCTCGCGGAGCCCCGTGTTGCGTGGATCCACCAACTGAAACGGCGTCAGGCCACCCTTGTTCTTCGCCCGGGGGTTCGAGCCCGCCTCGAGCATCATGTCGATGAGGGCGTTGCCGAACTCGCGCTGTGCTTCGGGCTCGTTGTTGATCCAGCGGATGGCGGTGTGGAGCGGTGTGTCGCCTTCGACCCGCGAGATGGGGTCGCATTCGAAGTTTTCTTGGTCGAGGAGGAAGTCGATGATATCATCTGTCATATTGAAGGTCGTTAGCTTTGAGCTTTGAGATATTGGGGGTGGAAAGAGAGGAAGAGGGCGCGGCCTGGCATCCGCCCCAGTAGCACGTACAGTTTCCCCTGGATGCGGCTTCGTGGTATAGGTGGTTACCCATGACTGTCACTGTCTTGTTTAACAGATCCGAAATCTCGGCCTCGCTCTTGCCCTCGAGAGATTCCTTCATCAGGTCGACATTGTCGCGTCGGCAAGCTTCAATGAGGATCTCGCCCACGGAGGCGCCCTGCTTCGGTCAGTCACGGCTCTCTTCAATTTGCAGAGGCCCAGAGCTTGGACAATCTTCTTACCTCGTGCTCCTCCTCATTAGACATGGTGAACTGGGTTGGGAGCGCTGGAGGGGATGTGGTAGTCCGTGAGGGATGACCCAAGTTTGCCGCGTGGCTCGTCAGGGAGGATTGATTGGGCAATGTAGGTCGTTCTGGCAGCGGATCGTCGTTGCGGTAAATTAGCTGGCTCGATTTACCAGACAGATAGAACAGTCGTCAAAGTAAAGTACGGTATGAGGTTCATGAAACAGCAACTGGCGTCTGCTGTAACCGCGCGGCGGTTTTCGTCTAGTGCATGTGGTGGGCGTGGTAGTCAAACAACTGACTGATCTTGCATAGTCAATCAGGAGGTGGCAGTGACAGCGCTGGGATGAATGGCAGCAAGTGTTCGGCTGCTTGGGCGCGATCCCTGCAAGTCCAGCCCTCTGCAGGGTCCATAGCGGGGTCAACGCCCCTCTGTAAAGTTTTGCCTGCCGGCTCGGTAGCTCCCAAAGATTTGCTGAGTGGGTGACGAGCCTGGGGATTCCGTTGCTGGGACTGGGAAACAACCACAGTTTGCAAGTCATCATGTTCATGTGACAGTAATCAGACAGCCGGAACATCACTCCTACTGCAACGAGACACGCAGTCTGGGCCCTTGTTGTTGCGACAAGGAAATTTGAGTCGGTTTAAATCCAGATACTTGATCACAGACTAGGTTGCAAAATGCTGCTTTGTACGCGCCCCCTCCATCCAAACACCAAACACCAAAGCCCAAGTCAGTCAAGATATCAAAGACTATTGTTTCCGGGCCATAGCGGTGTCCTCTCTTCCAATTCGCTTGATTCACGACTCTGAAAGCTAATCTGCATCTTTGGATCCAGTTTGCCCCTACTGCGCCAATCTCCTGACCGTATCGGTCATGGACAACGGCAAAAATCGACTCGAGTGCCGAACCTGCCCCTATGAGCTCCCCATCACCGATCCTCTTTATTCGCGTCGAATTTTCCCAAAGAAGGAGCGCGACGATATCTTCGGTGGACCCCAAGCCTGGGATAACGCCGACAAGACCAAGACTCAGTGCCCCGCCGAGGGCTGCGACGGCGCCGAGGCTGCCTTCTTCCAAGTTCAGATCCGTAGCGCCGACGAGCCTATGACCACCTTCTTGAAGGTATGTGTCTCTCATAGCAAGATACCGTACGCCGTGTCAACAAGTGATGCTGACTTTCCGATCGCGTGTAGTGTATGAAGTGCGGCACCCGTTGGCGCGAGAATTAACCGAGTACTCAACACGACGAGGAGTTGACCATTATGGTAGATGCGGCTCTCTGATGGGTCTCACAATGGTGATGGCGATTTCTTTGCGCGCAAAGTTATATAGTTGGCGGAGGTTCAGTTGGCGACCTTGTTAGGGCGACCCACGGTTCATTTGCAGTGGCATAGCACGGCGTCACGGAGTTCAGGGCTTCTCTCTCTTCCCATAGTAGATACCAAACCTTTGAGTGATTTCTCTCGTTTCTCACGCCTCCTTGTCTTCCTTGTGCCAGTCCACCGCAGCCTTCATGCCCTCGTTGATCATGGCGTCGACGAACTCGGGCGAGATGATGTTCTTGCGGAATGTTTCCTGTTGCAACAACTCAAGGTTGCGTAACGTCGGGCCGGGGTACGCGAGGTACTTGAGATAGGGTGGCTTGCTCCAGTATTGGAGGTACTTAAGGTACTCGACAAAGGCAGGTTGTTGAAAGAGCTTCTGCGCGGCGAGGTGGTTGAGATACTGGGGGTTGCCAAGAGACTGTACAAACTCGAGCTCGATCTCGAAACGCGTGTAGCCGCCGTACTTTGTCTCGCCCGTTGGTGCGGGAGGGGATGCCATCGTGGGAATATGTGTGTGGCAGAGAGCAGAACCGTCTATCTGAGTCGTGGAGCCGCGGATCGTTCGAACTATTGTAGACGTTTGTATTGCAGTGCTAGAATTGCATGTTGGAGACCAGGACTGGGAGGGAGAGCATTGCTGGACCCTTGCAAGTCGATCATCAACGCGTTATTACGTCAGCTTCTGGGACTACAATTGACTTCATATACGAGTACATACCGAAAAGTCCATCTCTGATGTACAAGACATCAATTGAGGCCTGGTATTCTTCTTTAAGTAGAAGTTTAACAATTGGCAGTTGACTCTGACTGAAGTTTGAAGTTATTAAACGAGTAAGGCGTCTTCAATCACGGCCCGCAGTCTGCTTCGTGAGGAGAACGACCGATGTTGCTATATTTACAGACTGTCTGCCTTCTCAATTTCCAGCACTAGAGTGTCAGTCAAAGTTCTCGTCAATCGCCAAGTTCAGCGACCGTTCGAATTGTTGACTCATACCGACATGGATTGTGACGATGACCATCTCCGCCACTCAAATCAAGTCGAACTGGGGTATGACTGCCATTGCCAAACCGGGGGCCATGAGCGAGCTGCTGTCCTAGGGTTTTCCACCTAAATGATCAGTATGCTTCTGGTCGTTGACTGTATATTTCTTATTACTGGTCGAAGTTCACAGCGTCGAAGCTGATAGTCATTTGGGCAGTATAAAATGACGCCTGATCGCCTCAAGGAGGGAATGGCTCATGGCTACTTAGAGGCAAAGAGCCACTTGCAAACATGTATGGTACCACTGTTTTCCTTCTTGCAGTTAGACCGAGACCTTATTGATACCACATCCTCAACCCTGAATCAGGTATCTAGTCATATCAAGAGCACTTGTGAACCAGCCACGTATTTCTGGAAGGAACTGAATAGACCTCGCGATATCTAGGAGCTTTAGGCAATACACAATGGCGTTGATGGGCTCTTGTCACGCTACGAAACTCGTCCGAGGATGTCCCTGTTGACTTTGTGTATTTGGCTAGTATTCGAGAGGGTCCCAAGAGTAGCGATGTGTACGAAGTGAGGGTTCCCTCCATGTGAAACATGAGTCTTGTGTGCCGATAACAAGTCTGGCCTTGGTATCAAGGCGGCGAGAAAGATGATGTTTCTCGATTTATCGATCATTATGAAGATTCTAAGTCATCCCGACCATCAACGCATACTCCTAAATCCGATGTAAGAATATAGAGCTGAACTCAAGGATTGGCAATGGCAGTGGCTTCATGATGGACTGTCCAGCGATCTCCAGAGAACACCGAGCCCATACTAGTTACTCAGCATTCTGAGACATGTTCATGATTTTATCTCCTTAGGATGAACTAATACTTCGGAGCCTCGTCAATATCATTAACAAGAACATGAGATGACAGTCGAAGCGCTTAATATGGGACGACAGCTTACCAATTTCACCAGTGCACGCACAAATTTGTTACACGGCAGCACAAAATTTGAGCGTCAATATCCGAGTTGTCAAGGGATAATTTTATTATTTTTTTAAACACCGCATACCCTTAAATGTCAGCGTATGCTTCGGGTCACCCAATTATTACGAGTGCCCTTCAATGAGCGTTGTAAGTCGCGTACATATTATATAGAACGAAGTCAGCCCACTCAACCTGACCCCAAACAGGCTTATCAACAAGAGTCTTTGCACCAACAAAGCTACAACAACTTCCATCCCACTCTGACGCGATAGCGTCACCACGGGCCACAATAATTAATAGTGCTTATCAGCCTCGCTTCCAATGTCACCTCTTCGCCTTTTCCCACCTTACAGCACAGCAGCCACACCAGCCAAGAGCGCACCCAGCAACCCAGCCTGGGCAGCCACAACACCATTGATACCATTCGCGCCAGCCGTCGAAGAAGCCGACGCCGCCGAGCCGGTGGCACTCGAGCTGGACGAAGAGGAGGAGCGAGAGGTGGTCGTGCCGGCGGTGGCCGTCGAGGCGTTGCCGCTACCTGTAATAGTGCCAGTCGACGTGGGTGACGTGGAGTTGGACGAGGACACGGAGGTGCTCACTACGCCCGTCGCGGTGGCCGAGTAGTCCACGCAGAGCTGCGCGCCGGCAGACTGCGCCTGGCCCAGTTCGGTGCTATTGCAGCTCGAGAGCAGGCACGAGACCGCGGCTTGGCCGATGGCGCCCTGGCTGGCGCAGGCGCAGGCCCGGTCTGAGGCGGGAGTGCAAACTGCGGCGATGGCGGAGGAGAGGCAGGGTACCTGAGAGAGGTCAATAAACATGGAATGTATAGGAGCGAGTGAGTGGTAATATTTGGGTGTTTTTTTTTTTTTTTTTCGTGGACAAGAAGGTGAGAGAGAGAGACTTACGGCACAGTCGGGCTCTCCGGTGAGGTTCTGTGCGGCAACGAGGCCGGCTGAGGCGGCGGCGATGAAAAAGGTAGACTTCATGATGACTGTGGCTTGTGTGATCCCAATGACCTGATGGTGAAAAGACGAGGTGTTGATTATACTATGAGACCAGACAATGTTGGAGATATGAATTGCAGGACAGAGGAATTTTGTTGTGAGTGAGTTCTGCGGAAAGGAAGGTTGTGTTGGGTTAGGTGAGGCAAGTAGCACGGTCAATAAACCTAGAAGCCGCCAAGAAGCGGGCCAGAGATTAATATAACATGATATGATTCTCACCTTCCGCTAGTCAACCAAGGCGACAGGGCCGGTCTGTCCGTTCAACATCCAGTCCTTTGAGCAGGTTAGGACCCCCCTATCAAATTTTAGCGAGGCATTAACCCGATTTCCCACCCCACAAGCTCTGGAAGAGAGGGTTTGTGGCTTGTAAACTTTCACAGGTCCCCGGAACTGGTCAAGCGTGTTGGGCATTGGGGATAGTCACATGGCGGGTGGCGGTCTACGAAGAGGCTACGCATGTGTCGAAAGTCTAGAAATTTTGCCGTTCAATCATGCTCCATTCTTTGAACTTCAGCTTTAGCTACCTTGAGATTCCTATTGTCCTTAGGCCTTCGAGTACAGATGTTTTGGTTACTTGGAAAGACATTCGCAGAAGTTACTAGCCTAATTAACTTATTGCTCGGATTGAACCTTAGATGATAGAGCTGCCAACCCTGTCCGCGAATGACGCTAAAGGTCCCAATCGATCAATGCCCTTGCGTTTTCCTAGGTTCATGATCCGGGGAACCCCACATGGCCCCACCACGTCATTAAACCTTAAATCTCAATCGTCTCCAGACGGCTGTGAACCCCATTGCCATTGAGGCAATGCGGCTAGACATGATGGCCGTACACCTTACGGGGCCGCGTATATACTGCACATGTGTAAATCTGGCAACCTAGCGAGGCATACAACGTGGCATGTCGATTTGACAAAGACTCCAGTAGCCCTTTAGTCGGCTCATGATCAAGAAGTAAAGAAGCTGTCCCGTTCGCACATCAGAAGACTCGGCGTGCTGCGATAAGCTCGGTCTCAAGAGCTCCACAATACAATATTTGCCCTGACATCTGCACGCCAAGATATATTCGCTTCGCGTGGCAGAGTCAGTGTGCGAAATTGCGTCCGAGCAACTGGGCTGGAAGATTCCGACCGCGTGTCTTAGCTAAGAGCCTCGAACGTGATGTCCTCATCAAATGCACCAGACCAGCAAAGGCAAGCATAAACAGTCATGACGTGCGAGTCCAAAAAGGCAACATGCCCATAATCCACAATATATATCTGTATCTGATCCCATCCGTCATTATGTCTGCCTTCGTTGCAATGATACCATATAAAATAGAAAAGCCCCTGTTCCATAACACCTCTAATCCTCAACCGCCGTAGCGATGATATGAAGGTCCCCAATTGATTAAAAGGCAAGAAAGAAGAGGACAGAGCTCGCTCTCAAATCGAACCCTACCCAAGGAATGCAATAGAAAAATGCAACTCCAATGACAAACGCCACATCGGTCTTGTTATCCCGATCGCGATGAAACCTGACGCTCCTGTCCCGATGATGAATTACGTCCCTGTCCCTACAAGAACCCCTTGGTGAGACTGGGCACACGACTAATGCTGCTCTTTCTCCTCGGAATCACCACGCGACCCTCCGCGTCTGTTTCCTCATCTACCACGCTTGCAAGGCCCGAACTCCTCATCGTCGCCATGGTACCGGATCTCGACATGCCACCACGTGCAGAACTCATAATACTGCCAGCGACGGACCCCAGTCCAGAACCCTTTTCTGACCGTAGCTTCTTCCAGCTCTCGAGCTCGCGCTCCAGTCGTGCCGCCTTCTCCTTCTCCGATCGCAACTCCCGCTCTGCTCGGCGTGCTTGTAGCTGGTTCGCTGACTCGGACGCCTGGAGCTCATCGATCGTCTTGAGGAGCTTGTCGGCTTTGTCGCGCATACGGTTGAGGTCCTCTTGCGTCTGCGCGTTCAACTTGTCCCTACGCTCGATCTGGCTTTGCAGGTCCTTGACGGTGCGGTCCACGTTACGGACCGACCGCTGGGACTTGGCCCGTGTATTCTCTTGCTCCTCGAGTTGTGACTCAAGCTGTGGCGGTATGTTAGTAAGATGCCAGTGGAAAGGATGAAAATCGGCTGGATGATTAGAAGCTGGCCTTTGCCATGTACTTGCCTCGTTGATGCGTTTGTGAAGGAATTTAATGTCGTGGCTTGCGCTCGAGTATCCCTTTGTCTCCAGGTCGACCAGCTTAATTTGAACCTCATTGAGAGTCTTTTCCAGCGTTGCCTTGGCCTTTTGTAGCTGCGCGCTCGTCTCCCGCTCCACCGCAATGTCCTTCTGTACCTCCGACGCAAGAGCTTCAGCACGCCGCATCTTCTCGACGGCAGCCGCGGCAACATCTTCTTGCTGAGCGAGGTTGGACTTGAGATCCAAGATCTCCTTGTCGATGCTAGCTGCGTTGCGTAGCGATGGGCTTTCACTTTTAGCGAGATCCTCAAGACCGGCTTTGGCCTCCGCCAAACGCGCCTCGACACTGCGTTTCTCCCGAGCAAGGGCATCACGCTCTGTAGTGATCTCGTCTACCGATGAGCGCAAAGATCGCACCTGCGACAGTAAATTGACAATCTTTCCTTGAGCATCGTTGTGTGCGTTGACAGCCTCATCGCGTGAAGCAGAAACATCGGAAAGATTAGATTCCAGGCGCGCCTTCTCCTTGGACCAGGTCGAGCTGTTTAGAACTTCATCATCCCACTTGGATCGCAGGTCGTCGAGCTCCTCGCGCAGACGTGTAATCTCGGCTTGCTTGAACATTTTCTCCTCCCGAGCCAGGTCGAGCTCCTTGGTGAGTGTAGCAAACTCGGCTTGGTATTTTTTACGGGTCTGCTCCAAGCTCGACTCAGTGTCCTCGATGTCATTAGCGCGCTGGTTGCGGTAGTCCTCCAATTCGTGTTGCAGCCTCTTCTTGGCCTGTGTCGCTGCCTCGAGATCGGTGGATACGTCCTCCAATTTCTCCTCTAGGCGCTGGCTTTGACGCTGCAGATCCTCAACAGTCTGGTCCATCTTCTTTCGCTCGGCCATGACCTCGGCGTACGTCTCTTCGGCCTCCTTGGCTTGGTTCTTTGCGAATTGCTCCGCCCGGTTGGCTTTGAGGACGGAAATCTCGGCCTGTTCCAACTTGCTGAAGTACTCATCCGCGCGGCTCTTGTAAAGGTTCAGACTGGCCGTCGTATCAGCTAGCTTGGATGTCTCTGCGTCCAATCTTATTTGAACATCAGTAAACTCCTGCAGCATCTGATTGCGACTCAATGCCTCCTGTTCCCTTGCTTGCGCCATCTCCTGAAGATCACCCTTGGCATCACGCAGGTCGACTTCGAGCTGTGCTCGGTCGCGCCTCAATTTCTCGAAGTGCTCCTTGACATCCGTCAGCTCTGCGACAGCGTCCTTATGATCGTGCAGTAGCAAACGTCGGGACTCTTCGATGCTGTTGAGAAGTTCGAAAAGTTCTTCGTGCGACCTAGTTTGAACGTCGCGCAGCGACAGCTCTCCCGTACGGAGGGCCTTCTCCAATGCAGAACACTTCTTGGCAGAGTCGTCAAGCATGTCGTGAAGACGGCTGTTCGCCAATTCGAGCTTCTTCACACGCTGCAGGGATGGGGTCTCGTCAGAATGTCCCTCAAGCTCCGGAGTGGATCGTTCCAGTTGGCTCTGAAGGTGTCTATTTTGCATCTGTGAGATTTGCAGCTGGTTTTGCAGCTCTTCCACCTCCGCCTTGAGATCCTGGCGGTTGTTGAAGCTCAGAATATCCTCAGTCTTCTCGGAGCGAACGGAGTCTTGGCTGGGTTCAGTCTCGCTATTGTAGCGAGGAGGAGGGGTGGATGGGTTGGACACCTTGCGTCCATTTGTTTTGGACTTCCTGTAAGATGGCGACGTGTCGAAAGGAGCCTCATTGATGCCAATCTCTCCAAAGCGTCGTCGCTCAGGGGAGTGTGGTGCACCCCTTAAGCCGGCAAGTTGTGACTCAGCATTGTGCCTGGCTGCCGTTTGCACTCTGAGGTTTTGCTGCAGCTCCTCAATCTTCCTGACAAGGTCATACTTCTCGCTGAAAACACGCTCAGCCGAACCATCGACCTGGACCGGGGGTACGATTTCAGGGTCGACCAGCTTCAAGGCTCGAAGCATTTGAGATCGAAGCTGGTCAAGCTCTTGGTCGCGAGAACCAAGGGTTTCCTGAAGCGCTCGGACCGTACCTTGAGCCTGAGTCCGTAATTGTCTCTCAGATTCGAGACTCCGGTTGGCTTCGGCCAGCTGAACGTTAAAATTTGATGCCATTTTGTCAGCATTGCGATTAGACTTGACCTCGCGCTGGAATTCGTGATTCAAGTCCTCCAGGTTCAGCTGTGCTTTCTCCAGCCTTTTCTCCAGAGATGCCGCATTGACTTGAGAGTCCCCGAGCTGCTTGTTGAGCTTTTGATTCTGCTCCTCAAGTCTGGCTTTCTCGCGTTGAAGTACCATGAGCTGGCCTCTGTTGGCCTCACTGGCTCGTGAGCTAGACCGAGCGATTTCGAGTCCCTTGTGTTGGAGCTTGTTCAGCAACGCTTTGTTATCGTTCTCAGAGGCCGCGAGGCGGCTCTTGACAGTCTGTAATTCCCTTTCCATGCGCTCCTTGGCCTGATCTTCCTTGAGGCCAAAATCACCGGAAGAGAGTATCAACTTATTGAGCTCCTCAACTTGACGGTTCAAGTTGGCACATTCTTCTTCAAACCACCTGAGCCGTTCTTGAGCCGCATCGAGGTCATGCTGTATACTCGCTTCACGTTCCCTGGCAACTTTGGATGCAGCTCGTTCGCCAGCGATTTCGGCCTCCTGCCGGGCTTCTTCAGCTTGGGCATATGCTGCTCGTAATTTCCGGATCTCCTGGCGAGCATCATCACGCTCCTTTTCCGCCGTTGCTTTTGCGTCAACAGCACGCCGCAATGTGTCCTGAGCGGCATATAATTCCTTCTCGATAACAATCTTGGCCTCATTAAGAGCCTCGTAGTCCTCCTGAAGCTGTTCGAACTTGTGCTCGCTAAGCAAGAGAACGTCATCGCGGGACTGGCGTTCCCGACTGAGTTCCATCTGGGTGTTGTAGAGCTCATCTTTCAGATCCTTTATCTGGGATTCGAGTTGCATCCGATTCTGGTCTGCCTGAGCGTCCTCGGTCAGTCTTGCTTCAAGGATCTTCTTGGCGTCCTCTGCCTCCCTTTCAATCTGAGTTTGTTGTGCCTTGAGCGCGTCGAGCTGGGCTTGCACTTCTCGAGATCGCGTCACAGCCTTTTCCCTCTCGGTTGCCAAAGTCTTCCGCTGGTCTTCGAAGGTGCGTCGTTCCATTTCATACTTTTTATTGTCGCCACGAAGAAGCGCTAGTTCACTTTCCTTCTTCCGAACCAGATTTTCGTACTCTGTCGACGTGTTGGACAAGACTGAGAGCTGCTGCTGCACATCGCGGTTCTCGTTCAGCAGCTGCTGTTGCTTGGCCTTGTACGTCTGGAGCTCTTTTTCGGCGATATGAAGCTTGACTTCCGCATCTTGGTCGATTTGCAAGAGTTTGCCCTCCAACTCCTGTGCTTTCCGGTCCTTTATCGCAAGCTGACTCTGGAGCGTCTGAATTTCTTCCTCAAGGGCCGCCTCTTGCTCACTGCGTTCATGCTGGCTCTCGGAAATGTCCGCGATGGCCTGCTCAAGGTCTGACACGCGTCCAGCAAGCTCCGTCTTCTCTTCTTCTAACCGCCCGATCAAAGATGCAGCTTGTTCAAGTTGCTTTCGGAACTTCTCGACATCGTCTTCTGCCTTATTCTTCTCCTCGATGATGGTGTCAAGTTCGTCCTCAAGTTTCTCGGCATCCTCGATAGCGCCGGCGAGCTTGTCCTCGAGCTCAGCTTCGCGCTGCTGTAGGCGCATGAAGATTTCCTCCTTGTCCAGCGCCAAAGCACGCTCGCTCTCCAGGACCTGCTGAACGCGCATCATTTCGGTATGCACATTACGCCGTTCTTCTTCCAGTTTCTGTCGGTCAGAAAGCTCCTGGCGGACTTTTTCGTTCAGCTGGCGGATCATTTCGTCCCGCTTCTTGACCTCTGTTGCTGTCCTGGTGGCTCCCAGCAATGGCTTCATCTTCACAAGGAGTTGCCACCAAGGGTTCTTGCAAAGGTCAAGGTACACTCGAAAATTTTGCTGAATCACCCGGGTCGCTTCTGTTCGATACAGTCTCTTGTACGCGATTCGTCTGGCAGTGAAGCCACGAGCGACTGATTGAAATCGCCCCATGATCTCTGAAATGAGAGCATCACGCTGTTCTTCCAGTTCAGCCAGAACACCAGCCCTGAAGAACACCTTTGTCAAACCAACACGATACAGAGCTTTGTCCATTTTGAGCCTCTCCAGCATGATGCTAGCAGCTGCTTGGCCTTCGAGGTAGCCCTTGGGCATGTCCTTACAAAGGACCTCGTAGCGAGCACGAAATTCAGCGAAGGGAAGACGGTTAGGAAAGCCAGTGCGTGCAATTCGGATGCCTTCCAAAACACCATTGCACCTCAGCTGGTCCAAAACGAGCAAGTTGTTGAATTGCTTCGGCCGCTTCTTATGGTTGGGAAGAATGCAACGAACGAAATGAGGATGCGTCGAGTGCAACTGTGCCATCAAGCTGGACAGCTGCTCCTTGTGTCTCTGCGCAACAGTACGGAACAAGCCCTTCTTCACTCGGCTTCGCACAGCTCCACTTTCATCCTCATTGTCGGCACAATCGGCAAACAAATTCGCAACATGCTTATCTGTTGACGCGGCTAACAACCGTGTGATATTGTCGTTGAGGGGGTCTTTGTTCTTTTGTAGCCAGCCTTCGGTCGAGTATTCGACTTCGGCAGCGTAGTGCGTAAGCACAAAACCATTGCGAAGCCTTGAAGAAGTATATTTGCTGGATTTCTTATCCCACAGCGAGTGCAGCTTCTCCGTGAAGGACTTGTCCGTCGCCTTGGGCATCACACAGTCTTCGTCAAGACAAGAAAAGATACCGATTGGGTTCGGCAGCTCAATGAGATCGATGGTTGGTTGTAAGTCACGACCAAAGTCGATAAATTGCCACTCGATCTGCTCGCGAGCGTACTCCTCTTGCTCGAGCACAAACATGTGGTGGTTGAAGAATTGCTGCAGCTTTTCGTTCGTGTAGTTGATGCAGAGCTGCTCAAAGCTGTTTTCCTCGAAGATTTCGAAACCGGCAATATCGAGGACGCCAATGAAGTTCGACTCATCCATTCCCATGCCCGTTCGATCCAATTGTCGATTGATCCTGGTCACCAGATCCCCGAAGCCTCGTTCGTATATACCTTTGGAAAGAGCGTCGATTCCGAGACGGACCTGTTCGGGGGTCTGTACCTTCTCGACCCATTCGCGACCCGCCTTAACCTTGGGGTGCAGAAGGCCTTGTAAAAATGGCTCTAGAGAGATCCCGAGCAGCTTACATACCCGCTCGGCAACTTGTTTTGCGTCTGGTGCCAGTCTCGCCTGATCTTGAGACCGGCTCTCATTCATCACGCCGATATTGCCAAGGTGCAGCACAGCTGCCACAGTCTTTAAAATGGTTTGTTGCTCATTGTCAGAGAAGTTCATGACGTTAAATGCTTCCATCAAGGTGACCCATTCCTCGCGGTCCGAAACCCCGGTAATTGTGTCTTGGCCCTCACGCGTGTATGCGAAATCATCCACGTCCAAGCCGTCGAGAAGAAAGTCCTGTTTCAGCTTCCTATCGCCGCCCTTCAACAACTGGTAGAAGACGTGGTAATTGCGCTCATTCTGGTTGATTCGAACGACACGAGATTTCTCCAAAAGATACCAGTCAATGAAGGCTCCCGATATTGCACCGTTTCGGCTGAACTCGATTCGAATGAACTTTCCGAATCTGGACGAGTTGTTGTTCCTCACAGTCTGGGCATTTCCAAAGGCCTCCAGAATCGGGTTTGCTCGAAGAATTTGGGCGGATAGATTGGACTGCTGGCCTCGGCTCTTTGTGGAAGTATCTGAAGGTGCCACCGCAGCAAGGTACTGGATGACTTTCTTAGTATTCTCTGTCTTTCCAGCACCGGACTCGCCTGTTACAAGAATGCTCTGATTCTCGCCCTCGTCGATGAGATTTCGGAAGGCCTCATCGGCCACAGCATAGATGTGCGGTTTGGTGTCCTCCCGGCTTCGTCCCTTGTACATATTGATGTATTCGTTGGTGTAGATGGGCAGCGGGCAGTAAGGGTTGACTGTGACCAAGAAGAGGCCAGAATACGTATAGATCAAGTCGGACTGGTATCTCATGTGGAGATTGTGGACAACGGAGGCTTCGTTGAGATGCGTCAACTCGGCCATGTCGTTAGCCTTGTCGAATTTGGCCGGGTTGACTTTGTCGGCGCTCTCGGCGTCGACTTCTCGTTGCTACAAGACCAAGTCAGTATCAGACGATAATGAAAGACACACTGGTGCCACCTACGCTTCCATCGTCGCATTGGACGAGTATGCGGTTGCCGCCAAGGTCTTCCACGACCCAGCCTTTCACGAAAGCCGTCTGAGGGTCCTTAAGCCAGACGTATCGCTTGCCAGAAAAGTCATTCTCCCCTTCTATACCGCTGACCACATCAGAGCCCCGCCTAAGCTCTTCGCTCTTTATGAATGAAGGAGCAAATGTGCCTGAGTTGCGATTATTGCTCTTCGACAGGTTGCGCACATGACCGGGCTTGCCAAGACTGGCCTCCTGGATGCCATTGCCCAAGCCGACTTCTAATGAGTTGCCCCGAGTGTGGTTGGGGGCTGGCGGCGTCGATGATGGGCTCGAGGGCAAAAGCGGTGATGGGAAGAGGGAGGATTTCGGTCTATTATTCGGAGGCGCTGGCGATGGCGACTGCCTCATGAAGGGGCTATTCCGTACCGTGCCCATTGTCAAGGCTGTGGTATAGGTGTTAAATGCGATAATGCTATGTCTTGCAACCAGATATATCCGTCAAAGTCAAAGTCCTGCCACCATCAATGTAATGAGGTTTGGGCGACACGCGACCCAGCGCTGCAGAGCGCGATTAGGCGCTGGAGAAATGGAGGCTGGGCTGAATATGGAAACGATGAGCTGGTGGATCTCATGTAATAGGACTCGTGCGGTGTGTTTGTGACCTCATGCTGCTGAGGCGATGCGGAATCTGGAGTGCACTTTGACTTTGTGGAAAAGACTGAACCATCAGTGTCGCATCACGAAAGCTGGTGAGAAAGGGGAACAGAATAAACGCAGGCTCTTTCTTTCAAGGTTCTGTGTGAAGTCGCATTAGTGATCCTGCTGTGAGTGGCTCCTTCCTCCAGTCAAGTAAACAAATGACGCCGGGGCAACTAGGATGCAGGGGGGCCCAGCCACCGGGACCCGCTTTTAAATTCTAAGTGGCAGGACTGGTCAGGCACTCGGGCACTTCAGGCCGGTCCAGCCCAAAGAGGCTAGGAGAGCAAAGCGCGTCGAGGCCATTTGGTCCAAGCGCCTCGGACTTTTAGCGCCAAGATGCCAGATCCATACCAGGACAAACACCCCACAAGCTCCTTTGTGGCGACACGATCCAAATTTCTCTGCAACAAACGACGACCGTCAAAAGTTCCTTGTGTCCAGTTCACAGCTCCTACACTGCATACACAGAACATTTTGTCCTTGTGCAGCTGACCATATCCAACTGACACATGCGACCAGTTGAGGATTCCTCCAGGGAGACCCAACTTTGCTCAAACTTGCACCAGTGATCAATCATCCGCATTGATCATTTCTACTGCATCTTCTCATTAGCACATGCAGCGGGTAGGCCTGTGTCACATCTTGCTTATCTAGGTCCATCACCGAGACAATACCTCGAGTGCTTGGATAGACGACTGGAATTTCCAGGAGTGCAAGTGTGCACTTTCCCTTCAGTCGTGTCTTGCGTCGGCGAACAATGCGGATTGAGCATACAACGAGTCCATACTACTCCACACCTATTCAGCGTTGACCTGCTACATCGCATTTAGCATCTTGATACTCGTCTGCTACTCTACAGGAAGTATCATGTCTGGATACCCATATGGCTACCCCTATCAGGGTCAACCACCTCCTGCCCAGCAGTATCCCTCCTACCCGCCTTATGGCGCGTTTCCCCCTCCTTCAAATGGGTTTGGCGCAAGCCCCACACCACAGTCGCAACAACAGGCACAGCAGCACTATGCGCCACCCACCACAGGCTATCATGTCAATGCGCAGTCTGCCTACGACTACAATGCCAACAGCATTCCGGGCCTAGGCACCTCGTCGGGTGGTCCTCCTCCCTTTCCAGCGCCTTACAACGGTGCATGGAATCAGAGTGGCTTTGGAACCGTTGCGCCTCAGGTGCCGTATGCTGCATACGCGCCTCCAGCTCCTACTTCCTCCACGCCCTCTACGTATTCGTATCCTCAAGCACCGGCGCATGTTCCTCAAGTCTCGACCCCATCGACTACTTCTGTCGCGACCCAATCGAGGATTCAGAGCCACACCGCGTCGAAACCTCAACCGAAGGCGCAGACTGCAGTGCAGTCAAAGTCGCAGGTCAGCAATGATGAGGTACAAGAGGAGGGCGAGATTGACGATGGCTATTTTGACGACCTCTATGATGATGCGTCGAAGGCCGCTTCCGTCACAAAGGAGACTCCACCTGTTGTAGAAAAATCATCGGGTAACCCGGGCGACGATAGTCTTGACCAGGAGCCGAACTTCTATGACACCGACATGGAAGACGTGTCTGCAATACCGAAGCCTTCCGCCGCAAAAGCTGGAGAGAAGACCGAGGTCAGCATCCAGTCGCAGGGACAACCAGATCGTGACCGTTCCAGTTCCTACTCTCCTCAGTTGTCCCCAACAGAGAATGGATACACCATTCAAGGCAATGGTATGTGGTCATCCTTGACTCAAATTATCCTCTCCGCTGACCTGAAATAGCCTCAGCTCCAACGCAGATGCAGCACAGCGCTCCTGCCAGCGCTGTTGAATCTTTATCGAAGAGCACGTCCACCAATGCGAGCCAACTGAAGAACGGGTCAGATACAGACACTCCTGTTGCTGCAGTCGCAAGCCCTATTCCCGGCAACACACCTGTGAAATCCTTCGCGAGTGTCTTCGAAGCCACCAATGAAGCCAAGAAAGCCATCTTAAGACTCTTGCCACATGGTATCAAGTATCAGACTTACATCGATGAAGGCTTTGACGCCAAGTTGATCAAAGATTTGTTCACGCAGTTGAACCTTCCTACTGACTCTGCTACTTCTGGCCCATCTGAAATGTCAGCTCCAACTCAGGACAAGGGAGTTTCGTCAGTTAGCAACCAGCCGGCTCAGCAAAGTCAGACCGATGCCACAGACAAGAAGCAGGAGGCGAGGAAAGACAAGATTGCTCGTTTGATGGCCGAGAAGAAGGCAAAACTTGCAGCCGCTAGCAACAATACTGGAGCCGCAGCAGAACGCAAGGGAGCTGAGAGCTCTGCCACTGCCACTGCTGTCTCTACGCCACCAGCCAAACCTCCAATCACTAGGGCGGAAAAGGACCGCCTCCTTCAGCAGAAAGTGGAGGCACTGCGCAACAAGGCCCGAGAGGCCAAGAAGCTTGCCCAGAAACCAGCGCCTGTTGAGACGCCCAAGCCTGACGCGGCTTCGAAGTCGATACCGCCACAGGGCCCTACCATTTCGACGCAGTCCGCTGTCGCACCGCACTCTGCCTCCGGAACGCCGCTGTCCAGTGCGTCGCATTCGGCAGCGCCAAGCCCCGCTGTGTCCGTTGGGTCATCATTGCCACGAGCACCACAGATCAATCAGAAAAAGCGCCCTGTCGCCGCGGATTTCATGGATTACCCACCGCTCCCTGTAAAGCGCCCTTCTCTCGCCAATCGACAGAAGTCATCACTTGTCATCAGCATTAGTGATGATGACGATGATGATGACGACGATGTTGAGATGGAAGTTGACTCGGCTACGGAAGACTCGCCAGCGTCTCTTCCGCAGTCTATGCTCAACACAAGACGCGGTGGTCCTTCCATTCGGGACTTCCCTCCCCTTTCTAATATCAAGAATGCTCGTCAACTGCATAGCCCCGTCAATGGCTTGTCCGTGTCTGGTACCAAGAACGCAAATGTGGACTTGGAGACCAAGGAGAGGGCAATACTTGAGATGCAAAGGAAAATCAGAGAGCTGGAAGCCAAGAAAGAAGCGAAAGCCAGGTCGGGCAATGTCACACCTAGATCGCCCAGTGCTGGTGGCAATGTGCCCCACGAACAGGCGCTGCAGACTCCCGTTCGAAGCGTGGTGACTAATTCTCAAATGGATGACAACACTACTCCATCTTCACAACTGCTCCAGGAAGCTGAGGCCGCGATTGTTCCTATGCCGGAACTCGCCATAAGGAAGTCTCAGACCGAAGACGAGCGTCCTGTCAGGGTCGCAAGCGCACCAGTCTCTAGTAAATCAGCAAAGGCGTTGGAGAAGGCCGAGCGACTAAGGCGGATGCAAGAAGAAATGCAGAAACTCCAGGCGGAGATAGACCAAGAAGATGACGTTGAGGTTGAGGAACAACGCAACAGCGAAGATATCGAAGCCACTGTGCCACCTGGGGAAACACAAGCTTCCACAACAGCACTTGCAACAACGGTTCCAGAGTCCGGTCAGTCATTGACTCCTGCGAACAAAATAACTTTGGCTGACTGGACTGCAGACAAAGAACATGCTGCTGAGGTCACCCATACCCAATTTTCGTCCGCGTCGATGCTCGAGGAAGAACGCAGGGAGTCAGATCATCTTTCTCCCGACGCTCAGGCCATGCAGATTGACTCTTCGTCTGATTCTTCTGATGATAGCACCAACCCTGCCGAACCATCACACGCTACCAATGTGCTGGATCAACTTGTGATGAACACACCCGCCGTGTCTGAAGCTGGCAAGCTGCCGGACGCCCACGACAATTCTCCCCATCTTCGTGAACAATCCGCTGTTGTCGACTTAGACGAACTCGATATCTATGAACCACCGGAGCCGAAGAATGACGTTCGCGTTGGTGTGGACTCACCCAGGTTCAGTCCTGCGCCGGCCAAGGTTGACCAGCCTGCGACACGAGAGGGTGCAGATGGGGCAAAGACAAACAGAGAAGTATTTGTCGGCTCTTCCCACCCCATTGGTACATCACTAACTAACAGAAAGGCTGTCAACGATCTTGGCCAGACTCGACAGGCCACCTTCGCTCCATACGAGAGCCCACTGCGTTATTATCATGCTTACCGATTCCATGCAAACTATAATGATGGTGTCCCTGGTGGACTAAAGTCATTGACTTATAGCAATAGGATTGACCCCAACAAGGAGATGTGTCCTGACGAGTGGGAAGGAAACGACTGCCCTCGGGGGGATGCTTGCCAATTCCAGCACTTCCAGTCCATCATTGCCCCGGGTGAGTTCGTTTCTTCCCGGGGAGGGGATTGCTAACATTAGTGTCATTGGGTTCGCCCTTTATAAGCTGACTGGTACTCGTTCATTTACCAGATAGCGAAATCATTCTGGAGCTCGGCAGTTCTGACGAGTTCACGGGCGACCAGAAGAGAGATTTTAACAACGGACTGAGAGAGGTGGTGGCGTCTTTCCAGAAGTCTAAGGTCAGAGACTTCCACACTATCGCCCAAGCTATCGTCGACTTTCGCCACAGATTTCTCGGCGACCCCTCAAAGGTGCTCCGCCTTGAAGGCGTCAACATCTGACCTAACGACCAAACCCACCCATCATTTGTTGCGTGTTCACCCACCAAACCCCCAAGAGCCGCCGCTACAGCGGCCCGTAGTAGATTCTCCCCTTCGGTCTTGCGTCTGCATTCATGCTTCTGCTTTCCGTTTTCACATCGCATCCCGGCATCGATATATTCCCACACCCAGCATGGGTATCTGCATTTCCAATGCATAATCATCGAAGCAGCTGCATTAGCATATCGGTTCTGGGTCCTTGCGGGGACGGCGTTTCATTCCATGGATATGATACCCAGCTTTGAAGGTTTTGCACGCCTCTTGTGCCGTTTTCATGGTTCTAAGCTTCACGGAAAGACAAAGAGCACGGTAATGTAAAAGAAGGGAAAGGGAAAAAGCAAGAAAAAAAGATGAAAAAACAAAGCGCAGGATAACTGGCAAAGTTGAAGTGCAGAGGGATCCAGAGACCCAAGGGAAGAAAAAAACCAGGATAGATTTGGCAATATCTTGGGGTGGCCGCAAGCAAGAAGCTTAGCACTATACGAAAATATGGCCACAAGATTATCCTAGCCAACAATTGCCAATCTCTTCGGCGTGGTGTTACTTCCGAAAGTAAAGACTATTATGCCCAAGCGAGGCCAAGGGTCCCTGGTGCGTTCAATTTTGAAGAAGATAGGTAGCTATGGAGGAGCATTGTGCATGAACAATGAAATTTTATTTGCTGAACATAGTCCTGTGCCACTGTGAGATTGCTCTGACTGGGCCCTAGAACGTGCGGTAGTAGACAGACTGTCTGTCATGTATATTGCTTTCTTCTGAAAACTTCAGCAGCCGCGGGCTCATCATTGATAGCATGAACCGATTACCTCAGAAGGAGCACTGATCAGTCATTCACTACGGAGGTGTGTGGAGAGGCCCTTATCGAGAAGGGGACAGTTCAGAGTGTAGTAAGCAAGCTGTGAAGGCTCAGGAAAGGCCCAAGAAAAACTTTACTCTGTTCCTGGCATATGGTCTCTCACAATGCGCTGCCAGAAGGAATCGGCTTGGACCCTCCAACGGTCCCATAGTGTTTCTACCTAACCATGCTACGGCCAAGCAGGGCATCGCACGGTACACGGTGACTGTAAAGCAAAGCGAGATGAGTGAGTCGAACAATTGGCTAGAATTGAGTGTCTATCATGATGAAGGTGCCCATTTCACTGACATGTAAGGACTGAACACGCTTCTTGTAAGGCCTGGCCACGGGTATTGAGCCTGACAGGGCAGAATGAATTTACAAACACTTTTTAGTCTTAATGCTACCGTATATCTGGTGAGATATTGTATGACAATGCAGCCTTTCCGGGTCTATGCCTCTATTGCCTGAGGTTGACCAACCCAATTTCCTTCTTGACTCCGGCTTTTTGGTGACCCTGCACCGATGTACAGCCCTACTCCCCATTCCATTTCCTCACTCCCAGACTTTAAACACATGTCTTGGGCCTCAATTCCCAAAAGCAGCAGTAGGGTACGCCCTTTCCTTCTTCTTGCGTCCGGTTGAGCTGCTTCTTGAAGTCGATGTTGGTGGAGCAAGCAGGTCACTCTTGGAGCTGTTCTTGGAGCTGGACACCATGTCCTCAGGGAGATCGTTCCACTCCATATCAGGTCTCTTATTCTGGAATGACAAGCCGGAGGGCTGCGCAGGTGGTCGCGAAGCCGTCGAGTTTGGTGGGCCGGTCGTGCCCGGCGGAGGCGTTGTAGTAGTCGCGACGAATCCAGGCAAGTTCACCGCCGCGGCCGTGACACTGGCCGGCACCTCGAGCGCATCCTCTCTCGCGTCGTCCACCCTCAACGATGACCCCGTTTTTCCCTTGTAGTTCAGTCCCAGGCGCCTTTTCAGCACCCAGGCGCTGTCAGGCTGCAGTTTCCAATAGTACTGCTCCAGTACCCCATCACGCTCAAACCCCCTGCGCTCATACCACGCCAAGCCTTCCTCGTTCTGTGTCCACACATGTGCATACACCCAATCAATCCTCAGCGTATCCCCACCGGACTCCCGCGTGGCCTGCGCCACCGCCTCCGCGATGCCCTCCAACGCGGCCGTCACGAGCCCCAGCCCACGATATGGCGCAAGCAGCACCAGGCTCTGGATATACAGCGCATGATGTTGACCCACCCGTGGCGGCGCGACAGACTTTGCGGACGACTTTGCGAGAGAGGAATCGTATGCGCCGGTGGAAGGGTGGAAGGGGCTAGGGTCGAGGCGACAGATCAGCCCGCCAATGACCTTGGGGGCGTCGGTCGGTGCTTGTTGCCAGAGAATGCTGCGCGAGAACAGGCCAGAGACGGCGGGGTCGAGGATTGCGCGGTAGAAAGCGTCGGTGTAGTTGACAGGTAGGAGGAGGGCGTTGATACGGCGCAGGGCGGAGATATGGGCCTCTGTCACGGGGACAATCGTGGCGGAGGGGTGGGGGGAGAGGACAGTGGTCGGTAGGGAGGAGAGCGATGGGAGTATGCTCTGCGCAAGGGGCGCTGGCTGTGGTGCTGGTGCCGGTGCTGGCGGAGGTGGAGGAGCCGCAGGTGTTGCCTCGAGTGGTTGTGAGTGCGACGGTGGGGCAGCGTATTTGGGCGGTGGTTGCTGCTGCTGCTTGTGGAAGAAGGAGAGGATTGAGGGCTGGCCTGCGCGTGTCATCTTGGCGTGTGAGCTTGATTCGTCTCGTGGAGGTAGTTGAGAGTCGGAAAGGTAAGTGGCGGTATTAACGGTGGTCATACGAGAGCCATGGTGTTGTCGAGGAGGTGCTTTGTTGACATGAGTCTGTGGAATTCGGGGGGGATTTGTAGGTAGTGATGTTGATGACATGTGCTGAGGAACGTCCAGCCTGCGACTGCAGGGTATTCCAGGGACAGGGGTATCCGGCACGTCGGGAGCTGGGCCACATGCGGGCCGGGAACGTAGTGGCGCTCGGCAGTGGGTTCACCGGAAGGGAAATTGACTTTGGATACAGCACTGCGTAGTTGTTCCACCAGGTACCATAATACGTAGTAGCTTGTTTCTTTGAATCAAATTTTCTCGCCCTGTTCAGATAGAGTTTGAAGGGGCCAATTTTTAACTAGATGCTAGTCCTTCTTGACTTAAAGTGCCTGCATCTGCGCGAGTCTAAAACGTGGGTCGGGTGACGTACCAGTACTATACTTGGTAGAAGGTGCCAAAGGTCCAGAGCCATGGGCCTGCCTTGACACTGCAAATTTGACGAAAGCGACAGAACCTAGACGGCGCGCTCCAGCGCTAATAACGTCCACATCAATTGTCCTTCGGTTGGAGATCTTCGCAACATACACAACACCATGCCACACCACACCACACGTTGATTCATCCTCCCTCATCCAATCCATCATCTTGTCGTCTTTTACATCGTCGCATTCAAGAAGGCATCGCTTCAGATACACGAGTCACAAGCTCGACAACATTCAAGCACTGTCCTTCACCAGTCAGACTCTGAATAGTTGTAGCGCATTACTTCGTTGAGGTCTGTTGCAGCTTTGGACCTCAGGCTGAGGCTGCTGCATGTGTGACAATCACCAGGGAGTTCGTTTCCCTTGCCTGCTTGTTGCCAAACCAGCTGTGCCAAGCCCAACAAGGCCTGCCTAGTACGGGTAGCGCAAGGCCCGGAACAGCGGCACACGACCTCCTGGTTGCGTGCGACCTGGCCGCTGCGAGCCATTCAATTTCGCGTCAGCCTTCCCAAAAGTCCAAAAATTTAGGTAATCCGCATCGGCCTGGTCCATACTCGCCAAACGATCGCCACACCCGGACCCCTCCCTACAACAGAAGAATCACACGGCCTATTTTGCACTTGTGACTCTGGTCATCATCATGAGCGAGTCCCTTGGAGCCGGCTCTTCCACCGGCAGAGCGGGATTGCTGAAGCCAGCCCAAGACGCCGACCAGTTTGACATATTCGTGAGCTTTGCCCGAGACCTTCCCACCCCTGTCCAAGCTGACAGACCTCTGCCCTCAGGCAACCCAAGTCCTCGATGACATACTGTACAACACCATTTTCGACCTCTGCCTCGAGGTCCATCGCTCAGAGAAGATCGCCCGCGCAGAGACCGCTGCTATAAGGATCGAGAAGCTGGCAGCCGACTCTGCAGATCCTTTAGAAACGGACACCAGGCCGAATCTGCGCATTGACAATGGTGCTGCAGTTTACGAGGACGGCAAGGTTTTCTTGAAGGGGAATCCACTCGAAACTACAAAGGACATACTATGCCCTCGATGCCATCTCCCGCGATTGCTCGCTCCTACCGACGGAAGAGGCGCGCAGAAACCCGATCCCGAGATCATTTACTGCAAGAAACACCCTTATATCGACAAGCCTGGCTATGACATCTATGGCCAAACATGGGTGGCACCAGGACCGGGCCGTGGCAAGAAGAAGAAAGACATGGAAAAGAAGCTGGACGCCAGCGTGGACGGTACTGTGACTCCAACACCAGATGGGCAAAGGCCCCCGAATGTGCTATCGTTCCCCTCTGCTACGTGCAGCAAATGCAAGCGGTGTATACTGGTCACTAGGTTGAATAATCACATGGGATCTTGCATTGGCAACAGTGGCAGGAACGCCAGTCGAGTGGCATCACAGAAGATCTCCAATGGTGGCAGTGGTAGTGTCAATAATGACGGAACACCGCCATCCAGCCAGAAAGGAACGCCGGTGAACGGCTCACGTGCTGGCAGTCCACGAAAGAGAGATGTGGAAGAATTTGACGAGGATCAGGAGTCGGATGCCACCAACCCGAAGAAGAAGGTTAAGAAGCTGAAAGGACCCACGACGAAGATTCTGCTCAAGAACAAGCCTAAAAAGGACAAGGAGAAAGTTAAGACGAACTCGTTCCTGAGTGTGGAGTCCAAAGTCGATGATGATGACGATGACGAGGACAAAAAGTCAACAGTTCAAGTTGCGCCCAAGAAACCCCTCGGGAAGCAGTCGTCGCCCGCAAAGAAGCTGAAGCTAGGCGCACACAAACCGCCACTAGGATCGCCAAAGCCCAAAAATAGCAGTCAGGCCGACGGCGGTTACGAATCGTCCGACACGCTGTCTGAACCTCCACAAGCTTCGTAGGTAAGAAGCAGTCAGGGTCTGGCATCAATATTTGTTGCACGCCGGACCAGGTATCGGGGCCGTCGTCCACCAATACAAGGGCGTTGGTCAATACAAGCGTCCCACGGCTGTTTCTAGCTGGCCAGATGGCGGACAATCAGAACAACGCTATGAAAGTTATCTGTCTACCGTCCATTGCAACAACGCAAAGCCCTGTTGCCAGAGATGTCTGCATCAATACATGGACTTTACATATACCGGAGTTGGTACGCCATCTTGCAGTCGTTGCGGAGCCTTCAGTCAAGATTGTGATCGTCGATGGCCCTGCAGTAATTGCAAATGGAGGGGATTTGACTGCCTGTACCAAGTACAGCCGGTGGGAGATGCGTTCAGTTCCTTACGAGGACATGTGCACCGCATCTCCGTCTGCTCATATTACACCAGGCTAGATTGGAAATGCACACACACCGTACAGGACACTTTGGACTGCGTCCAGTGCCCCGGCAGCTTTCCATGCAAACGATCAAACCATGTCTTTGTTGTCTACTCTTTGGCAACGTGTGCAAGTACGCATACCCTGAGGATCCCACCACAAGTTGGAGAAAATACAAGACCTCCATCTCGAACATATCCCACACACTGTTCCTAATTGGTGTTGTAAACTATTGCGTGTTGATTTACTGGTATTGGTAAGGCGGCAAGTCGCAGTCATGGTATTATTGCCTGGAAGGCGAGTCACACAAGAATTTGCATAACACGGCGCCGCGGCGGGAGTCTCCAAGCTGACTACGGCAGAGAATGGAATTAGGGACATGCTTGCCTAGTCTGATGGTATTAGTCGTGGACGAATATTGTTGTATATCTAAGGATGTCACGATTGTTGGCCTTGATGCCTAACAACCGCCCTACTTTCTTGTGCCCCTTGGGACTTGTGTGATCATACAACCCTGAAAGATTGACTGACGCCTGAGAGTGGGGGCAACATTCTCGCTCGTGGAACACCACTGACACCTCTCGGATTCCGGTCGCATAGGTACCCCGTAGTGGTCTGCGATCTCGTAGAGGCTACGCAACATCTTGCCACAGCTTTCCTTCCGCCTTCCAACCAGTGCATGGACGCCAAACTACACCAGGAGTAACTCTGGTCCTGACTTCGAGAGTCTACCTGACTTCTTCTGGACGTGGCTCGCTTGCGCTGTACCAGCCGCCTCACGAAATTCGAGAAATGAAGAATTGGTTGTCCGTTTCCTTCGTCTCGCTTGCTTCAGACATCGTCTCCATCTTCTACTAACCTTGCTCGTATTATCTCTACCTTCTCCACCGGCCTGTCCTCCCCATCCGTCTTGACAAGCCCCAGCCGCCTCACCACACCCATCCCACTCTTGACGCGCCCAAATACCGTATGCTTCCCATCGAGCCACGGCGCGGGCGCCAGCGTAATGAAGAACTGCGAGCCATTCGAGTTTGGGCCCGCATTCGCCATGCTCAGAATCCCCGCGCCGGTATGCTTCAGCTCGGGCGTCGACGTGCCCGGCAGCAGCGGGATCTCGTCCTCGAACTTCTCGCCGTAGATGGAGGTGCCGCCGCGGCCGGTGCCTGTGGGGTCGCCGCCCTGCAGCATGAAGTTGGGGATGATGCGGTGCCAGGGCGTGCTGTTGTAGTAGCCGCGTTGTGCAAGGGTTGCGAAGTTGGTGCAGGTCTTGGGCGCGTGAGTTGTGTAGAGCTCAAGGGTTATGGTGCCCTAGGTCGAAGGACGGGGGGGTTAGCTCTGTGTGGGCTTTCGAGATGCAATTTGAGGAGGGGTTGTACCATGGACGTATCTAATGCTACTTCTTTTGCCATTCTTGCGTGTGATCGGAGGGAAAGTCAGGTTGTCGCTCGCGGATGAAGATTGACGACTGGGGTTGTTGGCGGGACGAAATTTAGCACAAGGGACAAGGCTGAAGCTCGGCAAGCTTAGGCCCTGACCGATGACGTTACAGCGGGAGTTTTGCCTAGGCAAGTGAGCACAAGGCTGAGTGTTTGCCTTCTGTGCCTTCCAAGTTGCTACCTATTCTTTTGTTCGGTAGGTACGACGAAGCATTGTTGAATCAGCATAAATATTTTCACGTTCTTTTGGTGCTCATATTCTCAGGAGTGCAAGCCACTTATTCCTTCTTCTTGTCATACATCAAGCGAAAACCGCATCAGAATGACAGATCATCGGTTCTCCTAGTCTCATACACTCATACGGACTTCTCATCGCCGCCAAGCTTCAACTTGAGGTACAGCCTCCATACCGGCGTCGCCTTCCAGCATAATTGTCACGCTGTGACGAATTCTACTCGCCAAATCCACCAAGAACCTCCAAACAGCGTCTCCGCGGTGGCAACAAACAAGATGGCAGACTCATCACCATCGCCTTCAAACGGCGCAGTCGTGTCTGATGGACATACTGTCCAGCCTCCCCTCACGACATGGGAGCTTCTTGAGAGCATGGATTTCATGGCGCTGGAATTCCAGATGGTCATCTCAGCCATCTTCATCATCTACGTTGGCGCCCATGCCTCACTGCGCCGACCTCCGTCTGCCGCCCCGCCTGAGCGCAACAAGAACAAGAAACGCAAGAAGGATGGCAAGGACGAACTCAAGGAGCAGTTCGCCCCCGGTTTCGAGGCAAGCGATGCCATTCTGTTCCCCCTCATGGCTGGCACTGTCCTCATCGGTCTTTACTACCTCATCAAGTGGCTGCAGGACCCTGCCATCTTAAATACGATACTGCGGTGGTATATGTCCATCACGGGTGTCATTGGCACCGGCACTTTCTTGGGTAATGCAACACAGGTGCTTCTGGGCTTTGTGTTCCCGGATCACTGGGTCGATGGCAAAGGCAAAGTCTGGGACATTGACTCGCGCTACCGCACACAATCTTCTCACATTGAAGGGGAAGAAGTTCAGATCACGAAGGACGCAGCCTCAAAGAGGACACCCTTTCCCGGTTACGCTTCTTCCCTATCGCTATCCTCGCGTTTGCGGGAAACCTTGTTCACGGTTCGCCACCTGTTGATGGAGGACTGGAATCTCCAGCTCAACATATGGGGAATGGGTCAGGAGACTATTCCATTCAAGTTCACCACGCTTATCGGCTGCGGTCTGGGCGTCGTCTTGCAAGGCTCGTATCTTTACACTGGCAATAATATGCTCGCCAACATCATTGGCCTCGCCGTCTGCTACATGGCCTTCATGTACATGTCGGTCACCTCTTTTCCCATCGGGTCGCTCGTGCTCGCAGGCCTTTTCGTGTACGACATCATCATGGTTTTCTACACACCGTTCATGGTCGGCGTCGCCACGCAACTTGATGTGCCTATCAAGCTTACGTACAAAACCGCCAATCGCTCCAGCATGCTTGGTCTTGGAGATATTGTGATCCCCGGGATCTTCATCTGTCTGGCCCTGCGATTCGACTTGTGGAAGCATTATCAGCGCAAAATCACCAAGGAGGAGACGGTGCTAACAACAATCAGTGGCAACAAGCAAGGCCTTGGCGGTGATGTCCAGGAGATCACAACCACAGAAAAGGTATTCCGCGAGGTCAAGGCGCCCTTTGTTGACCCGCGTGGCCAATGGGGTAACCACTTTTGGACAACGAGCTGGCGCAACCTTTTCTTTGGCAACTCCAGCTCAAGCTCGGTTGCCAATGGCGAATTTGCCAAGACATATTTCCACGCAACCATGCTGGGCTACCTCCTAGGTTTGCTCGTTACCATAGGCATTCTTCTCATCTTCAAGCGTGGCCAGCCTGCACTGCTGTACCTGGTCCCTGGCGTTTTGGGCAGCGTGTACTTGACCGGCTGGTGGCGCGGCGAGATGAGCGATCTGTTCAAGTATACTGAGAACGGTGACTTGGATACGAAAGATGTGGTGGTTGAGGTCGACGGAGACGGGAAGCCTATTGAAGCTGACACCAAGCCTGTGAAGGACACAACCGATGGCGAAAACAAGCCTGATTCTGCTGTTGATGTCAAGAAGGATGGTGAGAAGAGGAAAGAGGCATACGAGGCATACGAGGTCTTCACTTTCTCGATTACTGCACCCGGAGAGGAGGTCATCTCGAAGAAAGACTAGACGTCTGCTGCTGCCTCTCGTGGACGATACATAATGGGCTAGAGTTATGACCTGTGTGAAGCATTTGAATGCCACATGGCTACATGCCTGGTGGAATAAGCGTCTTTCTCGTTCCGACACACCTGTCGACTTGTCAAAATGGTGACGAAATTGTGGCAGAACGGGCAAGAAATCTGTTCACTATAGCGTTGCTACCCGTTGTTTGCATAATATCTTTGGTAGCATACTGAGCAATAAAACTTGTATTACTGGAGCCAATTTTGTGTTCCGTCTTCAATTTGTGTTTCAGCAGTATCAGCGCATGCTGGATTTTTGACATGGCCCAGCTGCGAACCGCTACGAAGCTTGTAAAGGTGTTTCCGATAATTTTGGCACGCAATCAGGCCTGGAGCAATATGGTGAGTCTCATTGATCAGCCGCCAAAATTTAGCTACCCTGGACTCATCCTTCTTCCATTTCACAGGAAGTTTTTCAGAGCAGTAAGTCACATGTCAAATAGCAGTAGAGCAATTCGAAACTACCTAGGTAAGTAACAAACGCTTCCAAAACTACCAGCCCGCTAGTGATTGTTACTTCTGTCAAAGACTCTCATCATGGCCCACCACTCCGTAACCTGTCCATCGAGATGTAGATGGAACATTTCCGTGCCAGTAGAATTCTTCCCAGTAAAAGTATGGCCGAGCACTAGTAATCGTCGCTTAACGATTAAGACTTGATGCATATGCTGATAAACATGGTGTTTAATTTCTTGTCGATCTGTAAAGCTGGCATGCTAGATCATGAATATACCTCGAACGCTGGTACATGTGAGATGTGTTTCTCAGCCGTTTACGCACACGAGTTCGTCTTTCCCTGTGTGGATAGTTGGCAGGTAAAAGCCGGGTTCAGATTCAGGCCATCATTTAAGGACATGCCACTGATGCCCTTTTTCAGTCTTTTTTTCTTGGGCTAGTTCCCTCACCTACTCCACAAGTATTCCCAAGTTTGCAGTCCAAGCACTCGAAGCAAGCGACAAGCCCCATGAGGTATCGAAAAGTCCACCCCGATTTTTTGAGCATACAAAGCACATTACCCGTTTATGACTCAATATATTGAACCGTAGAGTAGATTTCTTTCTGCACTCATTGCTCTTTTGATTTGGATGGAAGCCTTCACAGTGAAGGGGGTTGCCACACGCCGTGCTTACTTTCCTCTTTACGACCAGATCTACCCTCAGGATTGAGCTAGAGGCATACCAAGGCTTGAATACATTACTGCATGCCCCAATATATAGATGTCCTTACAAATTACACCGACCAGGCTTTTACTCGCGAAAGGAGGCTCCTGCTCTGTTGTTCCAAGATTCACAGGGTACACGCGCGAAGTCGAGCATAGGGGTGCGAAACCAGACCTTTCCAGTCTACCAGTACTTAGACATGACTATAAAGCAGACTATGCCCCCTGAAATCCTTCAATGTACCTTTATCTTAGCCCACCCCACCTTTTTCAAAGTCCGTTCAACCGATCTCTCAAATTTGTGGCACTTTGCAACTTCGCGTTGACCCCAGCCTAGAGCTCCAGCTGGGTAAGTTTGCCAGCCGACCGTTCTCCTTCTATGATCTTGATCTCAAGCTCCAATTATCGTTGGATCCCTCCCCTTTCAAACATACTGAACCTTCCTTTCTTCCAACCCTTTCAACAGCAACTTCAGATTTCTCCTTCAGTCATCACATTAGTCAAGCAAGGTCTCGAGGCCTTCAGTACTAAGCCTGACAATTCTTCATTCAACCTTACCTACGTCTTTTGTTCCCAGGAGTCTGTTGACACACCTTCTTCCAGCCATCAACAACCACATCACACCTTTTCAATCACGCATTGCAAACATCTACATTCCCGACATTCAGTCTGTGCCATTGCTAAGCGCTGAACCCCCGAGAATCCTTGATGATGGCAGACAACGCCGAGCACAATGCCATGCTCAACAACCTTGGTCGCCTAGGACTTCACAGTCTGGCTTACGAGATCCAAGCAATGATTGCAATGCAAGCTATTTTGTCTGCTAGCAACAGTACGGAAAGAGCTATCTTGGCTACTGTCAATAAAACATGGCAGACATTTGTCGAAGCTGAGACTTTTCGCAATATCCACGTCGTCCTGGAAGCTACTGATCAAACTGGTGCTTTCAACCTGATCGGCATGCTGACACCTGCGCGACTTACGCATCTGAAGGAGCTGGCCATTGACATTGAGTGGCCCTTCTTCATCAGAGCTCAAACAGTCAGACGTTTCTCAGGCTCAGTTGCTGTCAGGAAGATGAACGACACAATTCTAATTCTGTGTAACTTCTTTCGCGGTCTGCATGGAGCTGACGTGGATCCAACAGCACGCGGCCTCAACATTATGCTCCAGCCCATTGAGCCCGCCTTTGTGCGACCTGTCGAGCACAACCTTTCCTCCAGGGCTCTGTTTAGGCGTCAATTCACCCATGCTGACATCAGTTCTTGGTGGTCGACTACTGATATGCTGAAGCTATCTCCATTCCAACAAACCAGTTGGGTCTCTGGTACGGCAGGTCATCTACTCGGTATCAGCCCCACCCTGTCAATCGTCACCGGCCTGGCCTTTCCTCCAGACTTCTTTCCCCCTAGCACAATGAAGTTACTGCTGAACAGGTTCCCGAACCTCAGATCCGTCAAACTCAGCCCAATGTGTGGATTGGGGAACCCTGGTGGCTGGCGCACTGGTCAGTGATCATTCTATTCTTCTATTGCTGTGTGCCATGTGGACTAAATTCGCCTTTCTTCACAGATTTCTTCTTGTCAGACTTCAGATCTTTTTCAGATGGCTACCCCATTCCAAAGATCTCTGCTCTCACACTCAGCAGGAACCCCTTTGATGTGGGTCATTGGCATAGCGAATTTGAGTCTGCGAGTCGCCTTATCCACTTCAACTTTCGGGCTGCTGAGACAGATCCCCGGCTGTATGCCTACATTGATGCCATTCGCAACTACACCCGAAGCCTGAGGGCTCTACGGTTCGACCATTTCGCAGCCCCAACCCAATTCTACAAGCAGTTTTTCGCAGGTATACCGGGCCCCAGTTTCAAATGGGAGGTGCTAAAGGAATTGCATATCACCATGTATGGCAACCAACGGCATCCTCGCAAGAGGGTGCCAATGGCTCTCCATGACGGAGCCCACCTCCGTCGTGATGAACAGTATTCAATATTGCAGCTCTTCCACGCAGCAGGCTTTGCAGCTGCCAGTATGCCTTGCCTCCAGAAGATGACTATTCATATACCAAGGCATGATCAATGGTACATCATGGCTGTCACCCTCCAATTTTCTATTCAGCCTAAGGAGGATACCTCGCTGCACAGTATATGGGGCTCGCTAGGGAAGTTGGAGCTTTGGGCTGCACCCAGGGCTGTGTGGGTCGAAGACATCTGGAAGCAGTCTATCGCCGGAATTCACAAAAAGCTGCAGTGCATTGAGTGGCACAGTGAAGAGTGCCCTGATCCCATGAAAGGCTTTGGTCACTGGGGGAAGGACATGGGCGAAGGGGAAGAGCACTGAGAAAGGAGACTCCTGGAGCTTAAAGGAGGCTTAACGACTGAACAAATTGGGAAGTCCAGTCTCCTTGTTGCACACGCAGCGTGTTGGAAGCCTTGAGCACTATGCTGCTGGGATTGATAGCGACGCTTGCCTCGCTCAATGCACAGATTGCATAATGCCAGGAAATTGGGAAAAGTTGCAAGAACATCTGGTATTCTGTGGACTGCCTTGTGGCTCTGCCAGACTAAGAATATCTCGGGACAATTCGTTTTGGAGATCGACAGATGATATGTCCAAGCTCAGCTCGCTTGATGCTGAGAGACCAAGAAAAAGGGAAGCAGCATGTATCTCGTTGGGAGAGCTTGATTGAACTTCACATCTGGACATTTGGGGAAGATGCCTTGCCATGATTACATTTGTAAGTTCTCCAAACCCCTCCCCGTTCCCAACATACCTCAGGCATACAGCTTCAGGACAAGCAGCGTGAGCAGTCAAGCTTTCGTGCTGACAATTGAAAGCAGGGAAGAAAAAAAAGGGGGGTTGGAATTGCGTTCTGTCTTTAAGGCAAGGCCTTGTTGGCTTTGCTTTTGGATCAGAAGCTATCTAAAGATTGGGCGAGAACATAATGAGATTTCTGATTTTTGAAGGCGGCAGTGTTGATTTTCTCCACCACATTCCACCCACAGAGTGTTGGCAGATCAAGGGCTACAGCGAGCTCGAGACTCCGACCAATTGATTAGAGGGGAAGGAATGGGCAAGTGATGGTTCTGATTGAGGGCCGCAGCCACAAATTACACTTACTCCGCTGGGGCAAGTTTGGAAAATGGTATACCTGAGGGATTGACTTATGATTCAATACTCGATGATAGGAAATTTGACATTGAGTATGTCAATGGCATAATAGGACTTTCGAAGATGTTTGTTGTTTTGATACTACGTTTGGTGATCACGAGGTTCATGAGATGAGGTCGGGAGAATGAAGCTTTGCTGACTAAGACTCGATAACGCTGTAAGCGACAGTGTCGGACTCCGGCTCACGTACACCTTTCCTTACGCAACATCCAAAATCGGTGCACTTCTCCTTCTAATAGCTAATTCTTGCCATGGTATGAATTATACCAGAGTTTCTACAGAAAGCTGCCGACCTGGGAGACATCTAGAATTGCAACGCATTTCAACATGGCGGAGCTGCCAAACAAGCCTGTCATCGTACAATGGCTAGTGGACACCCGAAAGCTATGGCCCAAAGCCGAGAAGACTGCTCAGCTGGAAACTGAGGTATGCTTTGATGCAGAATATTCTCTACTCATCACAAATTGTATGCTGACTATTTTCACAGGCTGCCAGGGCTCTTTCGCTCCTGAATGAGGATGAGCGGAAAGGAGTCTTGAAGTATCTCTTTGTGCGCGATGCGAAGATGTCACTCGCTTCACACTTGCTCAAGCACTACGCAATCTCCAAGCTCCTGGCGCTCCCCTGGTCCTCCACCAAGATCACCCGCAACAGCAAGACTAAGCCTGTCTACGTGGATCCGTCCACTGGCACCTCCCCGATCGACTTCAACGTCTCCCATCAAGCCGGCCTCGTTGCACTTGTTGCTGCTGCTGGCTACGGACCCGATGAGGTGGACGTAGGCTGTGACGTGGTTTGTGTCAACGAGCGCGAGGAGCGGGACCACAAGATGATCGAGGCTGAAGGCTGGGGGAGCTTTGTGGACATGCACGCTGACGTCTTTGCGCCGGGTGAGGCTTCGTACCTCAAATATCAAATTCTGAGCGCCATTTCCGGGGCGCTGCAACCTGGAGCGAGCATCAGGGACAAGAATGCATTCAAGCTGCGATGTTTCTACACATTGTGGGGTTTGCGCGAGGCGTATGTGAAGATGACTGGGGACGCTCTTTTGGCGTCGTGGCTGAAGGTGCTGGAGTTCAAGAACTTTAAACCGCCCCAGCCGCAGTCCGAGATGGGTGCCAAGAGGGAGGATGGGCAGGATGTGGTGAGGGTAGAGGACATTTGGTTTGAAGGCAGGAAGGTAGAGGATGCGAATGTCTGTTTGCGGAGTCTGGGACCCGATTACATGACCTGTTCTGCGCTGAGGACGCCGAAACAGAAAATGATTGGGCTGGGGGCCGAGCTGGGACCGTACGAGGTAGTGGAGATAGAGGATATCTTGGAATGGGCCGAGGCCCAGGGATAGAGTAGAGCGAGGGTTTGCATCAAAGCCTCATCAGCCGTCTTCATAATGGCCACGGCCTCGTCCGTCAGCGGGACCTGCAGAGGACCACCCGCGCCTCAACACATTCCAGCTTATGCTTGAAACCGAAGGAAGCTTGGCCGGCCTCGGATCAAGCATCCATTTCGAAATTGAGCGGCCTGGCCTGAGCAATGCTTGCATGAATTGATGGTCAATGGATAAGGCCGCGGACGTTTTCAGTGAGGAATGCTCGGGTTCGGGAGTGGCTCGAGGTTTGCTGGGATGTAGCTTGTGCCAATCAGTGCTCCATGGCACTACTGTGTAGTACGAGTATAGAGTGGGGCTCAAATTAGCCTTAGCAACAACGTCATCTCCTCTCCTCCTCTCTCAGCTGGCGGGGGCGGCCACATGGCTTCGAGGATGGCCAGTGTCGCCGATCATCCCTCCAAGAAACCACCATCCTAGAGAAAGTTATGCGACCTCCTTCAACCTCACACTACTTCTTGATGCTCTGCACATTCCTCTGATCCTAGAATTACCCTTGATGTCCCATCTCTTATAATCATTAGTCACCAACTCTTTATTGGAGAACCCTCAGCATATTGCCCCTTGAACTCAGACTCGACTGGTATATCTCGTGTACAAACAATCTCGGGACATTGCACACCCCCCACACTCGAGTAATATACCCATTTTCACGTGCACATTGAGGCCACCTCTTTTACCTGCACTTTTCCCCTCCACTCATCACCAACACCGATCCTACTGGTCCTGCATGGTGCGATCCTTCTAAAGGTGGCACCCATTGAACAGATCTGGACATGTCTGAATCTGGCGAGAGGTAAAGTCTCAGATCTTTTTCTATTCTAGCTCCCTGGTCAACCCAGACATGTCTTGAACCTGGTGAATGCTGACATGCATCTTCATCGGTACAGCTCGCACAAGCGCTCTAGGTCACAGGCTGCCCTATCCCTCCTCCGCCGGTCCAAAGAAGCACCTGACGACGCGGCATCCCCTTCTAGCCCCATAAGCTCCCCGCCTACATCTAACCCTCCTTCCGCCGCTCCTGTGGTCTCCATGTCTAATCAGCAGGCAACCAGGAGTGGTAGTCGCCTCTCCACCAGCGGCTCTGTTGCAGGCCGTGTTCCCTCAAATCAGCAAGCCCCCACTCCAACCTCGAAACCTACGAACCTCTGGGACAAGGGGGGCTCCCTCGAGCAATCTGTTCGCAAGTTCCGAATCGTTGAGGCCCTTCGCAGTGGCGACACTGCCTCCATCTCCAGAGCCCTCCGCGAAACCTCAGAAACTGGTCCCCGAGCTAGCATCTCCTCCATCAGCACCCTTGCGGGTGGTGCCCTTGAAGATACGACCGTCCTCCACCTTGCGATCCAATGCGCCGAGCAGCCCGTCGTCGAGTACGTCATTGCGGATGGCTCTGCTTACATCGATATCAATGCAAGGGACAAGGATGGCAACACCCCGCTTCATATTGCGGCTTTGCAAGGCCGGACTGCGGTAGTGAAGCTGCTGCTGGAACAGAAGGATATCAACGATGCGATCGCGAATAATCAGGGCCGCTTGCCGCTCGACCTGGCGCGTAATGCTGACATTTTTCAAGCCTTACAGTTATCGCGGTCACTGTTCGCAGAGTCCAAGATCAAGCAGGTGCAGGAGTTGATCGGCACCCAGGACTATAAGACACTGGAGAGTGTTTTGGAGGAGACCAGGCTAAAGACTGTACTAGACATCAACAGTACCGAATTTGTCATTGACCCTATCACCATTCAGGCTGGTGGCACCCTACTGCATGAAGCGGCGCGGAAGAAGAATACGACCCTCATCCAATTGCTGCTGTTGCACGGTGCTGACCCCTTCAGGCGGGATCGGAAGGGTAAACTGCCCCAGGATGTCACCAAGGACGACGTTACCCGTGCCATGCTGAAGAAATCGCCCGCCGCTGTGGCTGCGCAGCGCGGCATACAGGAGAAGGCTGTTCTTGGTACTGCATCACAGGCTACCGCTGCTGCTCCTGGGGATCCTCTTGTTGGCAAGGAAGCGAGAGAAATGAAGGGTTACTTGAAGAAGTGGACCAATTATCGCAAGGGGTACCAGCTGAGATGGTTCACACTCGAGGATGGCGTTCTCAGCTACTACAAGCACCAGGATGACTCTGGTTCTGCATGTCGTGGTGCCATCAGCATGCGTATCGCAAAGCTCAATATGTCTCCGGATGAGAAGACCAAATTCGAGATCATCGGCAAGTCTTCCGTAAAGTACACGCTCAAAGCGAACCATGAAGTCGAGGCGAAGCGATGGTTCTGGGCTCTGAACAACGCAATTCAATGGACCAAGGACCAGGCCAAAGAGGAGGATCGTCGACGTGCCGCCAATGCTGAGCTGCTGAGCAAGGCCAAGGAGCAGGCCCAACCTGGTCCCAATAGCGAAGCACAGAGCGAAGCTGGTGCCAGCTTTCTTGAGCCGAATCCCCGGGCGAGCACCCAGCTGTCTCGTCTTCATTCAGCCAACAAGTCGGCCGGTCGATTGACAAACACAGGCAGTAGTTTTGCCGAAGAGGAAGAGAATGCAGAGACAGACGCTGACACTCGGGCTGGTCAATCTGTCCTGCAGGATCACGACGATGATGATGACTATGGCGAGGGTTCGAGTGGTCGGGAGCAACCAACTTCGGGAGGCAAGGATGCATTCAACATCACCGCACAGTCACTGAAGTTGCAACTGGACACGATGGCCCAGGTCAACGCCGCACTTGTGGCCGAGGCGAGCCAGAACCCCGGCATGAAGTTGTCCGACCCAAAGACGGCTGGAGCACTAGCCACGTACGACGCTGCTATGCGATCCATGTCTGGGCTGATCGGTGATCTCATGCGAATTTCACGCGACAGGGATTCCTACTGGCAGTATCGCCTCGACCGCGAGACCGACATGAGGCGCATGTGGGAGGAGAGTATGGCCCACGTTGCCAAGGAGCAGGAGGTTCTGCAGGCGCGCATCGGGGAGATTGATGAGAAGCGCAAGCAGACAAAGCGGATTCTCCGGGAAGTGGCCAATGGGCAGGGGGTCATATCTGAGGGGCCAGAGGACGAGCAGGGAGCGGGTGAAGAAAATACCGCTGCTGGGTCCCAGAAACTACCAACCAGGACCCTTAGCCGTCATGAGACCGTGCTGACGGAGATTGCGAATCTTTCCGACGATGACTCGGACGGGGATGAGGAGTTCTTTGACGCAGTCGACGCAGGTGAGATCGAGGCCGAGCCGCTGCCACCTGTGACAGCGACCACTCAGGAAGCAGGAGAAGACAAGAAGGAGGTTGCAGTGTACGACGGTGCTCATGACATCAGCACTGCTTTCCATGGATACGAGAATGGTATACGTACGAGGCTCAAGTTGGACGCGGACGACAGGCCGAAGGTGTCTCTCTGGGTAAGTCAAGTGCTGTCATTGAGTGTCGAACGCAAAAAACTGACCGTTCCTCTTCTAGGCCATTCTCAAATCCATGATTGGCAAGGATATGACCAAGATGACACTGCCCGTCACCTTCAATGAGCCTACTTCGCTCCTCTACCGTTGTGGCGAGGATATGGAGTACGCTGACCTGTTGGATCTTGCTGCTGAGCGGTCCGACTCAATCGAGCGACTTCTGTACGTTGGTGCCTTCGCTGCTTCCGAATATGCTTCAACCATTGGTCGTGTTGCCAAACCTTTCAACCCCTTACTTGGAGAGACGTTTGAGTACGCCCGACCAGACAAGGGGTACCGCTTTTTCATCGAGCAAGTCAGCCACCACCCACCTATTGGTGCCGCCTGGGCCGAGGCACCTAACTGGACCTACTATGGCGAGTCGGCGGTCAAGTCAAAGTTCTACGGTCGGTCGTTCGATATCAACCCGCTTGGCACCTGGTTCTTGAAGCTGCGACCGAAGAATGGCGGCAAGGAAGATTTCTATACTTGGAAGAAGGTGACGTCCTCGGTCGTTGGCATTATCACCGGCAACCCGACCGTCGATAATTACGGCCCCATGGAGATTAAGAACTGGACGACGGGCGAGGTGTGCTACCTCGATTTCAAGGCGCGTGGCTGGAAAGAATCTTCCGCGTATCAAATCACCGGCAAGGTCGTCGATGCCCAAGGTCACGTACGCATTTCCATTGGCGGCCGATGGAACAGCAAGCTGTATGCACGGATTACCCCTGGACGGGAAGAAACAGTCGAGGCGCCCTCTGGTGCGGATGCAGGGAGCATCTACAAGGGCAACTTTGCCGACTCAAAGAAAGCTTTCCTCATCTGGCAGGCCAACGAGCGGCCTCAGGGCATCCCATTCAACCTCACCCCTTTCGTCCTCACATTCAACCACATTGATGACAAACTCAAGCCCTGGTTGCCGCCTACGGACTCACGTCTCCGGCCTGACCAACGCGCGATGGAGGATGGCGAGTACGACTTTGCGGCAACAGAGAAGAACCGCCTCGAGGAGGGCCAGCGTCTGCGGAGGCGCGAGAGGGAGGCTCGCGGCGATGAGTTTGTGCCTGCGTGGTTCACCAAGGCCAGATGTGAGATTACGGGCGAGGAGTACTGGAAGTTTAATGGAAAGTATTGGGAGCAGAGGGAGAAGGCTGGGAAGGGCGATGAGAAGGCCTGGGAGGGGCTCGAGCCGATTTACTCTTAGGAGGGGACTGGCGAGGCTTTTGATGAGGAGCAGTGATGGGTTCAAAGAGCATACGCATGGTCACTTGAGCAGTTGATCTGTTTTCTTACAAGATAACAGACCAATATTATCTAGTTGACTTAGACGGAATAGTGGGATGTTGTACAATCATCATGTCCGCGACCACAACAAATGCTCGTATGTGGTGTTGAATCTTTGCCGACCTGTGGTAATAACACCCACTAGGTTCCTATCCAGTCTCTCTTCGCCGTCCTCTTTCCCTTTTCTGGTCACAACGCCACTGGTTTTGTGTTAGTGCTGAATATCTCTATGTCCAAAGGAAAAAAGTGCATGAATTCTTTTCGTATACACGTAAAGATGAGACTTTTTTTCTCCCTGTGTTGTCTGTACTAGCGTGCCTAAATTAGCGCCTTTCCTTTCTCTCTATACTCCGTACCAATTCTGTTCCACGGCTACCCCAAACAAACAGACTCTGCTCCAGCTTTTGCATGAGTCTTCTGATTGGGATGGGTTATTCACAGCTAGCATTTAGTTGATACTGATTCCATAAATGACGAGTTGAGGCTGTGCTATTCATCTGCACTCAAATTGCTCGGATATATTGCGTGGGCAGTCAGTAGTGAACGCAAGCGGCCGACTGGAATGTTCGTCGAGGGTCGGGAAGACGTCTAACCTGTGGACACACGTAATAGAGCAGAGGAAGAATACGCGTCTTGTTAGTTGCTCTATGCGGAGTGTAAATCAAAGCTGCAATTATGACGAGACTGCAAAAGCCCAAAATGATGGTTGCGACGAATGCCAACAATCAATTTTTTTTTTGTTGGCTTGATGTTGCTCGCAGCTGCAGAAAAGTGCTTGCGTGCTGGCATATTACCGCGTGCGGACTGTTCTCTGTGGTGCAACTAGTGCAACCAGCCCAGCAACTAGCCTGTCGCGTAACAAGACCCTTCCTTGACTGCAACCTTGACTTGGCCAAGGCCTCCAGATGGACCCTGAATCGTAGGGCAAAGAGCGCCAAACCATGGTAAGCCCAGGCTGTTTTCTGCTTCTATGCCTACAACGGCTAACAAAGTAACCTTGAAATGTTATCCGCAGTAGCCCGTACTTGTGTAGTGCGCCGAATCATGGCTGACGCGTCACATTGTTTCTTAGGCGCTTACATAGTGTAGTCTCGGTAGGTCCCGACCGTGCCCCCAGAGTGAGTGACAGGTCGCTTGTTTTGCATTGGCCTGGGTTATGTCTGCATCGGATTAGCCCCTGAACAAACGGGCTCCGTGGCGAAGTCGCTTAGGAAACAAAACTTTGGTCGCATTCTTGCCTTGACTTGTGGTCTTCAAACTCCACCAAAGCAAAAAGCCTCCTACAATGCTAGGTCATCATCGATAGCCTGGAGCCATGTATCAACCTCAAGCGGTTAACATCCTCTCCAGGCGCTTTCTCGTTGCGGGAGCCTTGGCCTTTATCACTTTCTGGCTCTTCACGTACAGGTCTCATGTCGGTCTCGACGCCTTAGGCTCTCGTCTCGGCGGACTCACCAAAGGAGGACAGCAGCCGCTCAACGGCTGGCTGTCGCAGGAGCAATTCGTGGCCAAAGCACTGGACAATGACATATATGTCGACCATTATAACGGAACGGCAGTACGGAAGTTATGCAGTGAGGCCAAATGGAGGGACGATATTGTCATGTCCTGCGATAAATTGGCCGGGGGCATAGGGAACTTGAAGGTCAACCTGCTCGCCTGCTTGAGATATAGTATTGAGAGTGGAGGTATACAGTCACAATTCCTACACGATGAACGATCATGTTGCTGATCTCATTCACAATAGCAATGCTCATACCTCCCGTAATACACTTACGAGAGGCGTTTCAAAAGATGGAACAAAGCTTCAACTGGTCCAACGGCACCGACCTGAGTTACATGTTTGACACCGATCATCTTTACCACATCTTGGCAGAGGACTGTCCCCAGCTCCGCTTCGTCAATGAAAAGGACGAGTCGCTCAACATTCCTCCTGCAGCAGAGGCTCTGTCCGTGAACCCCAAAAAGCTTCTCCCGTATCCCATTGACCGCCACGTTCTCCGAGATCCATCTCAGTTCCGCCCTGCGCTGGACGCGCTGATCCAAAAGACCGTCGAGACCAAGGGCATACAGCCTTCGACAGAAAACCCCATGCGTCTCAGCTTCGATGATGGCATCTCGTTCTCGTGGCCGGTCCGTTACGATGACGATGCCTTCCGAAGGGACTGGGGCCACCTTGCGCAGCTACCCCACCACGTCCGCGCACTGTCTGCCCGAATCCTGTACAAGCTCTACCGCGTGCTCGGCGCCCAACAGAACCCTGACCGGCCCTCCAACGGCACCTTCCTGGGCGCCCACATCCGGACCGAGAGCGATGCCGCCGTCGAAGGCTGGACGTCATTTGCCGTGCAGGCACAGCACGTGCGTGACCAGCTCATCGCCCAGAACCTCAGCGTCGTCTACGTGGCCACGGGCACGGCGAGCGATGCTAACCGGTTGAAAGAGACCCTGGCCGATGTACAGATCCCATCGGCTGTGGAGGGCGAAGAGCCCACGACCGGGGTGCAGGTGGTGCAAAAGTGGGATTTCTTGGACGATGAGGACATGATCCTTATGGACACGCTCACGTGGGATCAGTTGGCGCTTGTGGACCTCGATATCATGCAACGGGCGAGCCACTTTGTCGGAATCTGGGAAAGCAGTTGGTCGTGGACGATTGCGCTCAAGAGACATGCTTGGAGCGCCATGGATCCGTATGACTATGCGACGCATCATCTCACTTTCGTGGACGAATACAGTATTCTGTACGGCCCCGAGAAAGCACAGCCGATCATCGATCCGTGTTTTTGGTTATAAATGCGTGGCAAGGGGAGGCGTTCTGGGCTTTATTATGGTGTTGCATGTTTGGGCGTTTTGCTTGTCTTGCTTATCTAGAAGAGAACTTCGCATTAGAAATACCACAGTCTGTTCCACAGCCAATCTTGATCTTCAGTAGGTCAAAGCGTGCAGTGTTGCGTCCCGGTCGTTTGAGTGTTCTTGACTTCATCACGAACGAGCTCAGCGGAGTCCCACCGTGACGAACTTATCGTAGCTCGAAGGATTATCATCTAAGCCTTCTGCATCTTCGTCCAGAATCCGGTTGCGACATGAATAAGCGCAGTCGAGATATTTTTGGGCGGACACCACATCGCCTATAGCAAGACAGGCTTGGTATAACGCGAAGGTTGTCCTGCAAATCGCGCCAGGATGGCATTCACATGTGGCTAGAATGTTGAGGGCATCCAAAAACAAAGGTCTTGGGGGGGCGGGGTGTCAATCAGCACAGAGAACACCTCTGCCCAGTAGGGAATGGATAATTTGGGCGGCGGCTCACATCGAATCCGTGCCAATCTGGCTGAGCCCCATCAGAACACCTATACGGTGTAAAGTAAAAGCCGTGTGATGGTGATGGGGAACAAGGAGCTTTCGGATCCTGAGACATCGATTCAAATGTTCCAGAGCTGATTGTATCATCCCTTGCTTGATGCGAATATTTGCAAGGTAGTGGAGTGCACTAAGAAATCAATTAGTACAAATTAGTCACCCAAGTATACCATTATGGCCGCATAGGTCTTACAGTGCCATTTCTATTGTCTCCTTGCCTTTCGAGGCCTCAATAGCTTGGACAGCTCTATCGTTGTAGGTGAGAGCCTCATCCAGGCGGTCGAGTTGGGTAAGACATAAACAGATGTTGCATAGATAGATATCCTCGAGAGGCTTCATGTCTGGTCTGCTGATCAGATCAAGGGAAATGTCGAGAGCCTCCTGGCAACGATGTACACCCATCAATGACACGGCCAAATTCCCCCGTGCAGTTGCAATCCAGAAACTGTCTTCTTCATTACAAGGTCGCTCGTTGAGTACCCGGATATTACAAACCTGTACTGAGAGGTGTAGCCCGTTGTCCACTGTGGGCTTCTCTCTTGCGATCGTAGCTTGGACATTGATTAGGTGGCTTTTCATGTCTTGAACGAACCATGGTGAATAGCCAGGATGATCAGAAGTTTTGGTGGCCCGATCGCAGATTTGCAAGGCCTTATCGACCAGCTCTAGAGCTGATTTGAACTGTCCTTTCTCGTAGAAGTACCTATCTCGCTCACAAAGATCAGAAATTTGGAAAACGTATCCGGCATTGAGTACAGGTAAGCTCAGGATTCGACTCACCAGGAGCAACGCGCAACAATTTCACAGAGTAAAATCGGGGCGTCTAAATGAGCCTTGTGAATCAAGTAGGATTCGACGACGCCGGCCACTTGAGTGGCAAGCCTCTCGCATTTATGCCACTGATCGTGGAGTGGTCTCCCACCAGACTGCGAGGGGAACGCAGCGTTGAGCTGAAAAACCACACGGTTGAAGACCGAGGACCGTGTTGCAAGCGGCATGGACTCGGCAACAGCAAGTCGTACGAGCCGGTGGCATTGTAAATTCGCACCTGCGTCGTCGATCTGGATGAGAGATTGGTCCAAAAGCGACGCCAAGGCCCTGTCAAATCTGCTAAGCGTTAATGACGAAATCATTGCTTACCAGTTGCTGAGTTACTTACGTGAATACTTCGTTTAATGGATTCATGAGCAGGTTGTCCAACTGGGAAAGTTCTTCAGGAAGGTCTGGTCCATCTAATAGCCTATTTACGAGAATACAATCAGCAAATTTGACCCAGTGACAGCATACTTGAGTTGCGCACTCACATTTGTGATCTGTCATTCTCTTTTATGAGAGATACTGGGACGTTGTCAGCGTCGAGAAACGCGAGCATCTGAATCAGCAATTTGGCAGAGGAGTCGAATCTCATATCCTCAGCACGCAGACTCAAAGCCAATAGATTAGAGACAAAGCGCTTATATGCATTTTCTGTCCGCCTTGCGAGATTAAGATCTGGCCGGAAAAAAAAGGTTCGCTCGTATTGTGGGTGCTCCTGTATGAACCTTTGGAGCGACTTGTTGCATTTTCTCATATATGATCCAAGCATGTCGAGTGCAAGTGGATGGTTGCCAACGGACAATGATATATTCTGCGCCAAGTCTTCATCGTCTTCGGATGGCGTCTCTCCCTGTTGGACAAGAGACAAGAGAAACTTCGAGCCCATTTTTGCGGAGAATGGTTCAATAACGATCCTGGCGAGAGGACTGGAAGCAAAGTCATAGGCGATATCCGTGCTTTTGCTAGTAATTATGATTGACCCCTGGGCTGCGGGGTTGGGTAGGTAGGGTTCGATATGACTTGGATCGTCAACGTTATCGAACACGAGGAGCCAGCAGGAGCGGCCCTGGTAATCTTCTGTAAATGTATCAAGCTTAGCCAGAAGGCTCAGAAATAGTTACCGAGGTAGGCACTCTCGGGAGACGTATTCATTACTACAAACCAAAGACACCATACTTTTGTTTCTCTTCGTGGACAGCCACCGCATCGCCATATCCTTCAGGTGATCCGCATGTTGCAAAGAAGGATCAGACAGCTCCAATGTACGAGCGAAAGTAGTGAAAGCCTGCGCGATCTTTCCCGGTGTCTCGGCAGAGACCCACAAGATTGCCTCGTAACTCCTGATGTTACGGTAAGCAAATTCTAGGGCCAATTGCGTCTTCCCAGCCCCCGAGAGACCGTAAATACATGAATATGTCAGGTGTTCGGGCGGCGATTGGGGTTGAAGAATAGATGAGAGACGTGTCAGTTCTTCCGCCCGTCCGAAGAAAGCTGGATTCCTACTCGTAGGCAAGTTGCAATAAGGCGTTTGTTGAAGTAACATTCTGGTAGTAGGAAACGTTGATAAACCTCCACTTTCCTTGAGAATTCTGATGGTCTCTTCGTGATTGGCTTGCTGTTTTGCTTCAAATGACTTCTCAGCAGACCATCGCGCTTCTTGGTCGATGTTGTAGACTAGCGACTTGAGTTTATCGACTCGAGGTGCGACTTCCAGCTTCAGCGGTAAGAATGGACTGCTCAAAAGATTGCCTGCAGATAATTAGTATACGGTTGTACCCCCTGCTGCAAAGCATAAAAGCAAGGGAAACAGCATTCATTCCATCCAACACTGTCGGTCGCGTTGGCACGGAAGACCGGACGGCGTTGGTGAGGAATGTTGTAAGATAGCCCGAATCTAAGTTGAATAAGATGTAGGTGTGAATATCAACGCCATGAACAGAGCGGGCTTACGAAAAGGATGCTTTTTGTAGAACTTAATCACAATGCCGCAGATATTGATCAATTCAATGTGATACTTGGCGAGTGTAGTCTCGAGCTGCTTGTGTAATCTGAGGGGAAAATAAGAAGCGTATGATTCGAATCTGGGGAGCACGTCGTCGATCTTCTCGAATACCTCAACTATCTGCTCGAGGGTCCTAGAGTAACGGGCCGCAAGCTGCAGCGCCTTGTCATCATTCGGCGTCCTTCAGTTACAAAACTTAGCGTTGTTGAATACTTACTTCCAGTATAAAAGATAAGGAGCCCCAGAGCAAGATGAAACCTTTTGGAGCAGCCTGTGTGAATGTTTGAACACATTGATTGAAGCCACTCAATGACTGCATAATAGGGTTGAGCCGATCGAAAATGCGAGAAGTTGACTTCTTAGCATACTGTGCGCGGAGTGCTCCGATTTCTAACCGAAGTGCTTCTAGACTGGTGATCGACAATATTTTCTTCCGAGCAGGCACTTCAAGATCGGCCGCATAACGGTCTAGAGCCCTAGTCCATACCACGGTAATATCGTCTGCCATTTTCGTACTGGGCTAGGTGACCGGTGAGCATGCAAGCACCCGATTTGTTGTCACGGGGTAAGCAAGCAGGAGTCGCACAATGGCTGAGATATACGGCAGCCACAATCCCCCAGGAAAATACCAAAGCACCGCAAGCCAGGCAAGCTGAAAGACTTAGGTTTATATGTCGCAAAGTTGAGCTCACGAGCAGTCATACAACAGCTGGGCAGTGGCGCTCTCTTATGCCAAGGCATAGCTGTTAGATCTCATCTTTCGGAATCCAATATCAAATATTCTGTCACGGATCTTGTTCTGAAGCCTCACCTCTTCTCCTCGGTCACATATCACTGAGAATATGCTACTTCAGGTATGAATGCATGCTTACGCACTGCCTCTCACTGGTAGATAGCCAAAGACGGATTGGAAATCGGACACGGCCAACTATGTCACCGTACTCCTTGATTGGTGTCAAGATGCCGGGTTATCAGCGCTCACTAGATTTCATTGTGCAGTGACACGACGACAGACGTACCTCTCGAGTATGCGCATCAACAATAAGAACAATAACGACCTGAAAAACGTATTTCGGTGCTTTCTGCTACATTGAATTGTACAAGTACATCTCAGCAAACCTCACTAATCCCCTCCATATTGTCTCTGAGGTATAATCCCTCCCTTTGCCTGTGTTATTCTCAAATTGGGTCCAAAGCTCGCAGAATTTGGAGCTGTATGGGTCAATTGTGACCACAAGTTGCAAATTGTCCATCCGCACAATCTCCCCAAGCCACTTGTTACTCAGCACCGACGCAGCATTTTGTCTGTCCACTTATGGTAGGCTTGGTTCTAGTCTCCCCAAACTCAACGGCTATCATGTTCTTCCGCCACTGCCACCTTGACCGCTGCTTCCTGAACCTGACCCGCCTTGCCCGCCTCCACCTTGACCTTTGCCTCCCCCCGTACTACTCTCGTCGGGCTCTTTGATGAAGCTCGTGAAAGATGTGGGCATTTTTGTAAATTGTGGTATGAGGTTTAGGCGTCGGACTTGATGAGTCTCTCTGTATTTGAACTGACATTAGTTCCTAGAGCTTGAGTATTTATAGAGATTTTAGGGGCGGTCCGAGCCTTACCAGGACAATGGCGGAAGGTGTGCACCGTGTGGTCCAGCTTTTCAATGGGAGCGTTCAATTCATAGCAGGGTGTGAAAGGGCTAGGTGTAAGCTTGGAGCCTTAGTACACATATAATCTTTTATATAGTTATACGAAAGAAGGATGTGCAGGTCTGTATCTGGAGGGAAGGATCATCCAAAGAGTGACCAAGAAAAAAAGATACCTAGAAGTATGGTACATATAAGGAGTCCATTCCCATAGTGGCACGGAAAGAATGACTGCATCTATGGCGAGTGCGTGTCGCCAATGGATGCTCTAGACATAATCCTCCCACCCTTTAAATGATATCGGAATATCATTCTGAGCCACATGATATACAACAGCAGTGACGTGGCGAAATGTCTGGTTGGTATTGGATCATAGCCACGACTGGTACCACAACATGCAATAGTTGCACATCCTGCAGCCGGTCTGGTGATGCTTGCCTTCCCACCACTATCAATTAACCGAGGCAACAAATCACGACGATATCCGCCCACCACGGATAGAGAGTGGTAACACTCACCGGGAATACATGGTTGTAGTCTGACGTGGCGGCTTTACCTGGGTACGTGGTACGCACATACTTGGGTAGTTCGCAAGCAATACTAAACGTGACATGTTTCTACCTAATCAGTGCCTGAAGTCTTGCTATTTAATGGATGTCTGGTTGAATCCCATAAGGTCTAAGGCCCCCAAAGCAGACGCGCTGCTCGTCCCCCGGATCGACGTAGTTCATCTATTATAAGGCACAAGCGGGGTTTTAATCAAAATGACGGTATCGAGGCTGCAAATTTCCACACCGGTGTGCAAGTTCTGTCTTACTCGAAATCCCTCGCACTCTACATGGGGAAGGCGGTAAGGAAATGAGGAGGATCATCCCTTGACAGCCAATGGAGTACGAGTACCTGGGAGACCCTCGAAGTCTATCTTCCTTTCGTCCGAGGATATGTATTCAAAGATATCGAACTCGCCGGATTGAATCAAAGATTTATGATTTGTTGTCCTCAGAAGGGCTTCCATAGGTCAATATGGGGAATATGGGTTCTCAAGAGAAGACGGTGCAGATTGTATGTTGGACACTTGTGCCCGAAGCTCAGCCCCTCAATTTCCTTCACCTTACGGATGCGGCTCTGCGGTGGACATCCTATTGGAGGGCGCTCATCAGGTCCACTTGACCACACTTCTCTCTTAGCCTTGCTCCCCTGCCTGATCCAAGGAAGACTGGCCCGGACCTATTCATGTCTTTCGCCTTAAATTGAAAAGGGCATGATGCTAATGCCTCTCTCCAAGCAGGAACCCCAGTCATTTGTTGAGGCAAAGAAAGAAGCCAAGAAAATCAGAGACTTGTGCAAAGTGCCTGCCATCAGCATTGGCGTTCTGCACGAAGGCAAATTAGTTCTTACAGACAGCGTAGGCTTTCGAGACCGAGACGCGGGCGCGGAAGAGGAGCCAGACGGAGACACAATCTATACGTTATGTTCAATTTCCAAAACCTTTGTCTCCGCGGCCCTTGGAATCCTTGTGGACCAAGGAAAGATGGAGTGGGATGATCCTGTAGGAAAGTATCTCCCGGACTTCCAGACTCAAGGTGATCCCACCGTTGCCGAGAAAGCCACGTTCAATGACTTTCTGCGACATACGAGTGGGCTTGCCGATCCTGTGGTCACGCTGCTCGGACCGAATGGAACAGTGCTGGTTGGTAAGAATGACTTGACCAACGTCGTGAACAAGACTCCGACGGTGGACTCAGAAGGAAAGCCATACTTCAACAACACGTGGAAGTACAGCAATGTCGCCTACGGATTGTTGACGCTTGTGGTCGAGAAACTTTCTGGTGTACCCTACGCACAGTTCGTCCAAGATAATATCCTGACACCCCTCGGTATGGACCATACTGCCGTTTCGAAAGAGCGAGTGAACAAATGGAAGGGCAACATTGCCAACTCCTACGCGCAGCTCTCGGATGATTCATGGCACAAATTGGAACACGAGTGGACGGACGAGGAAAATGGCCCTATCTTGGGTATGATAGGAATACGGAGCTCTGGTGAGTCCATAAACAGTCGCTTCTTCTATAGTTGAGATGTCTGGTGGAATCAGCGTGGTGCATTGCCATTAGAGCCCTCGGGACTGATGTTGGGAAGTATACTAGGTGTTGACTCCAGTCATATACCCCTTCAATCAACCAGTCGCACTGCCCCGTAGCCCCCCTCCCTTTGTTTTCTTCTTTTTCATCGGATCACTACTCCTTGTAATTGATGCCATACACAATGGAAACCCACTAATTCCTGTCTTCAAAGTCAACGACATGTTAAAGTACTGTGCGGCTGTTATGGAAGCCAACGAACAGGACAGCGCAAAGCCCATGGACATACTATCTACAGTAAAGAACCCTTTGAAGCAGATGAATTGGATACTTCGCGATGGATTCTGGTGGACACGTCCACATGAGGACCAATTCAACAATACGTCCAGATTCCGCCTTGCTTGGATGGAGGTTGAGATGCCATCCTGTATGACTTCGTGGGGGTCGTGGAACCAGACGCTGGGGGATCTTGCAGGAACGGACGAAGACAAACGGATCAGAAACGCAAACATTCTCGGCCAGAACTCAGGAAACAGATTGCTGTACAAATCCGTCGGCTGCGGGTTCTGCGGCGTTGCATCCGTTTGTCTTTTCCCAGAGACGCGAAGCGCCGTGGTCGCTCTCAGCAGTGGAATCAACTGCGGTGATGCAGCTGACTTTGCTGCCTCGATCTACACCCAGGAGTTATTCAATTTAGAGCCCAAGATCGATATTTACAAACTCGCCGAAAGAGAAGTTAAAGAACGCGGTAAGGAGTGGGGCAAGATTATAAAAGATCTCGACGAGCATCGTGATACCTCGCAGGCCGAGCATGACCCCTCGGAGTTTGTTGGCGAGTATTGCGGCTTGGGTATCACTGTCAGCATACGGCTGAACACAGCTACCGGAAAGATGATGGTACGCCTGAACAAAAAGGAGAAAACAGAACAGGAGCTGGAGTACTACAACGTGGACAAGTACAGTTTTTGGCCCAAAACGCGTGATGAATGGTAAGTACTATGAGGCCTTATCCATTGGAAAATGTGCGTCTAATTTGTTATTACTAGGCTCAAAGGGGGTTGGCTTGATTGGGACTATTATCTGGTTGGGATATTCTCATTTACTAGGAGCGAGGCCGGTGTAGTCACTGGATTCACCTGGGTATGGGAAGAAGGCGCGGAGCCTTACTTGTTTGAGAAGAAAGTCTGCGAATGAAAGACATTGACGCCGATGCTCCCTCTGTTTCGCGTGGCACGCTTAGAAATAAGACGATGTACTGTACATTCAAGTGACGATCTAGCATAAGTATTCCTCCTTATAGCCATGTACTCGGCCCAAATGTCTCGCCCGCCGGCACGACAGACCTGACCGCGGTCCCCAGCATGTCGGACGTTGACAATGCCGCATTGTTTCCAAACCAGTCCGGCGGTGTTGCTTGTGTCAAATAAACACTGAAAAACACCACAATTGTCGCCACAATGAGACCGCAGTCGAGCGCGGCGGAGGTGATGTAGTTGTACTGCAGCCACCAGTGGTTCCATCGCCGCTTGATGAAAAAGTTGAAGATGGCCCCGACTACGCCCCAGCAACTGTACATAATACTATTGTTAGCAAATGACCGAACAAATCGTGACGGACCGAGCGCGGGGACCTACAGATAAATATATGTTGTCGCAGGAGGCAGGAATCCCGAACCACCCCAGATGAGTGGTACGTGTAGATACCGCCATATGCTCATTGGGTATTTTCTTGCAAAATACCACGAAATGAGAGGCGTCACGGCGCCCAGGAGCCAGCAGTATTGCAAGCCACTGTAGAGAGCGCCGTCACCAAACAATCTCCTAGGGCCGATGGCGCCCCAGATCACGCTTGCTGTGTAGAAGACTTTCTGGCCCGTACATGTGTACATGTTGGGCTGTGTATCGGAGCTGAGGTGAAAGGTTAGTAATGTTCATCTAGATCACCCACGACAGGAAGGAGAAGGCAAGTCTTCATACCAGACGTCAGGGATATTCTCGAGCGCCCAGTTCATGACAGCAATCTGCACGATGGCGGACCATATGCTCGCCACCAGCTGCGCAGAGAACATCGTACGGGGAGGAACCTTCATGTAATGGCCCATTTTCATATCCTGGGCGAATCCGAGGGCCTGTGAGCAGCAGATATATCCGTAGTTCTTGAATATCATCATGGCGATCGGCTGTCCGGGAACCAGGTAGCCCACAACGTACTCGGTCAGGAGGTTCAAGCCCAGCTGGATGTTAGTGAAAGCCTGGATAATCCCGATGGGCACGGTAAAAAGGATGGGGATAAGTAGGCAGACAACAAAGCCCCACCATGGGAGTCCTGTTGGCCTGTGTCGGGGTGAGGGTCAGCAATCAGAAGTGCGTGAGATGGGGAGACGGGGGGGCCTTACCAGCCACAAACTACCACAAATGACAACGCAATCATCACCGCAAAGAGCACGAAATACCACCAGTCATCGGCATCGCGATACTTCTTCATCATCCGCATGTGGCTATCATCCTCTTGGTTCCTTGCAAGCTCAAACTGCGCCTTGATCTCGCGACTGTGATACAACATGACATGTACAACAACCGAAGTGATGGCTGCGAACGCCATCCCATACGCCACAACATACTGAATAGGCATATACAAGGGTGAATATGCGTGGTACTTCGCCTCGTCGAATGAACCGTTCCCGTCCAATATCCGCGAGACGTCGTAGGCCTGACCAGTGTTGTCGTAGCTCTGTGAACTTTGCACGGGCATGTAGTCGGAGAACCAGACGCCGTTGTAGTATAAACCGGTCGATATAACGACAAAGAAGACGAGTAAGCCCCCAATGGTGTTTGCGAGCGCATAAAACGGCGTGACCAGCGGCGAGCCCAGATACCCCGAGACGATAGTCCAATCGAACGTCAATGGAAACAGGCCGTAGCCACCGACACCGCCAAAAAGCTGGTTTACGATGGCGTTGTTGGGGGCGATCCATGTGATGAAGCAGAAGAAGCTGAGGCCTTGAAAGATCCAACCCGGGAACCAGTACCAGACGAACGAACAACTGGCCAAGATGAGAAACCAGTGGTATCTCCCAATCTTCCATCCACTCGCGGACTCCGGGCCTGCCTTGGGCAGGTGAGAGTCATGTAGCGTATAAAAGAGCGCACAGTTGACAAGATTGGACGGCCATATCATCGCTGCCGGCCATACCAAGAATCGCCTTGAGAGCCCCGCAAGGCCGTAGCCCAGACACAGGGTTGTTATTCCGAACAGCATCTGCCACCACCAGCCGAGGAACTGCTTGTACCAGACTTGCTGCACGATGATCACGTCCGTGGCATAGAGGGCGCCTCCACCGTACGCAGCGTTTGACATGACCGTTATGATGACATGTTCCTTGAAGTTGAACTTGCCCGGGCGCAGATTGAACTTTAGCCCGAAAAAGTCAAAGGTGTGATCCGGGAAGACACTGTCCCACAGGAGGCCTATGGGGTAGGCAACCAACTGAATCACATACGTCGTCACCTGGATACTGGGATTGCGAAGGGAAAAGAGCATATTGATGCCGGAGCCAAGCGTTGTCAACAGAAGGCCGATGACCCAAGCACGTATTGTATTTGCTGGCAAGTCGACGTCGTAATTTCGGACTGTTGCGCGGACCTAGATCACTCGTTGGCGACTTGTCCAAGTTTTTGTTTGGCAACACTGGACACTTACCTCAGGGTAAGGCGAGTTGTCCTCCACTATAAGATGCTCGATCTCAACACCCTTCTCCGCGTTACCCTGCCTGATCGCCGCATCGATCTGCTCCAACTCGTCCATCGGCATATTTGGGTCTAGGCGATGCATCTTCTCAAATTGTTTCAAGGATGCCACACCGAGCGACTGTAATATCTCCCGCTCCGACGAGGTCTCTGCCATGCAGACATCGAAAGCCACAATTTCAGCCTCGTGCCGCCGCCGGAACAGCCTACGGAGGGCGTTCATCTTGCCGTTCGTTGCCTGGGGTCAGCGACCATACCAAGAGGACGAAAATTGAGAATCTCTTAGGTCGCGTGTTGTTGGAGGGAGGCTATATTAGATACGTGACCGGGTGCTAGCAGTAATGTGGGAGACCGGGGAATGTATCTGGACGGTGAACCTGGGATGGGAGACGATAGTAACCCAAAAACGTGGCATGAGAAGGGAAATACAATTATACTAAAACACAACCAAATCGGGACTGTGCTCTGGTGCCTGGTGACTCTCCCCAGCACTGGCTTGTAAGAGACTCAACCAAAGACACTCGAAAACAGAATGCAAATGCATCCCAGGCCACGAGCAGGAGCGTGGGAACCAGAGAAAGACCTGTCGTCCGTTTCGGACAACAGTCATGAAGAACACCGGCACTAGACGATGCCTGCAGGCCATGAGAGACATATGCATGCACCATCAGTCAATAAGCCGAGGAGGGGTGTGATGGGCGCAAAAAGGTGGCCCACAACTAGAACACAATCGGCGACTCGCAACGGAAAAAAACCGGTACCATGGCTGCCATGGGTGAGATGCAGTCGTTGACCTTCCTAAACGGTGCATTACCGGGATTGGCGTGATACCTACCCCATCGGCGGCGGGCGATGCATTATCATGGCGATTGTGGTTCGATAAGACTCCGTCCAATACAAGGTTAGTGGCTCGCGGGGGACAACACCAACTTGTCGAAACCCCTGAGTGAGCTCACGCTATACAATCCGGGATGTCGTGATAAACGTGTCAGTTACATGGTGTGTTTTTAAATGCTTACAATTTCCAAATTGCTTCTCGAGTTACGGAAATCGCGCGCACTTCGGGTTGCTGGTCGGAAAAGGGGAGAGCCAAGGCATCCACTGTTGTGAATTTATATAAATCATGACCTGTATAGCCTTCGAGAGTAGCGTCCAAGGAACAATGGGTGCAGAGCATCAAGGATGAGAAGCCTTGAAGTCGGGGATCGCCAGTGCGCGGCATATGCCAGCGATGCAGTCGATGCCCGGCTGCAACAGTCAGCCCAGCTTTTCGTACCTTTCCCGCGCTTTGTTCCTTGTTACTTCGACAAAGTCCGTATAGTTGTCCTTCGTCTTTCTCGCCGCTTCTTCTGCAGCATCGCCGAGCTTGGCTCCTTCGGCACCAAGGCCGACGCCTGCAGCGTATACATCAGTAGCAATGACATCCGTCCGCCCAGTCTTATCTGCGCCGAGTCCCTCGCCTGCCATCCAGCCCATCTTGCCTAGTAGTGCGGCGCCCTTCGAAGGAGCAGCGGTCTTTTCGGGCTCCTTTTCCGCCGGTTCTGGCTCCATAGGAGCTTTTCTCCGTGGCGCATTGGGCTGCTTGAAGGCTTGACGTCGCTCCTTGGCTCGGTCGCGGTACTGATTTCCCTTGTTCTTGGCCGGCACCATCTTCCGAGGGGTCTTGCCCACACGGGCCAGTTGCGATATCGCTCGGTCGATATTGGATTGGTCGGCAAGATTCAGGCGGTGCATCTCACTCTCACGCTCATGTAATGAGAGCATACCGGGCTTGGTAAATTTTCTTTGGCAGATCAGGCAGTGAAGATTATCTCTGTCCGCGTAAGACGTGTAGATTCGATCCGAGGGAATGTGTGATGTGTTCACAACTCGCATCGTGATTTGCCGCGGCCTCTTCCCCAAAGCTTTAAGCTTCTCAATAGCTGTATTGCGCTTCGCCTCGTCGTGTCTGTTAGCCTGGTGCTCTTTGTTCAGCGACTCATGATCACGCAAAGCCGCTGAAGATGTGAACTTTCGCATGCAAAGCATGCAGGATAGACTATCTGGCTCGGCAAAGGATGTGTAGGTGTCTTTGGGTCGGGATCGCTTCGGGGCCACCACTGGTCGTTCACTAGGTGCAGGGCTTGACTCGAGACTATCATCGGCCTCTGCTCTGGAGTTTCCTGCGAGCTCGGCGCGCTTCTTGGCCCACATCTGCATTTGCGGAGCCATGACTGGTGCAGGTTTGGAAGCGGTTTGACCAAGCTTGAACTTTTTGACCTTTCTCCCAGATGCATCTGTCGCTGTCGTAAGTTCATCAGCAGCTGAGCTGCCGGGCTTTTCGGGGCTGCCAGCATCGTCTGCACTATGTCGTTTGGCAGTGTCGATGTCATCTGTGACTCTGAAGATGCTGGGGTAGACCCGGTGGTCCCAGTACTTCAGAAAGATGTCGCGGTTGTAAATGGGATTGAAAAGATAGCGGCTGTTCTCTTCTGTGACCCTGCCTGTGTGAGGAATGAAAACGCCAGCGTGGATGAAGCCCACAGTCACGGGCTTCAGAGAAATGGTTATGTTGGGTGACGCTCTGAACTTGGCGACAGCGCCTTGGGCATCCTCTAGCGTGGCGAATTCCGCAAAGCCGTACCTCATACCCTCGTCGGTCTGTTTGTCGCGGATGAGAAAGACACGACGTAGAGAGTCAGGCTTAGCTCCAAGACGGGCTGTATTGGCCGTGGGCGCAGTCGACTTGAGTTTGTTCTGCGTTTCCTTTTTCGGCTCCAGTCTTGCTTCAACGTAGAGTTTTTTGACGCCTTCTGCGAAGAGCTCTTCAGTGATAGCTGGATCTAACCCACGAATAACGAGATATTGCGAGGGAAATTGTTGTGGACATTCATCTGTCTCACCGGTCAACCTCGGGCCGTATGATGCAGCGTCGTAGCCATCTGAATGCAATGTTAGCTTCTTTTCCATCTCAGTTGGTCAATCGCAGTCAATGCTTTGCATCCAGTGACTCAAAACAATGCCGCTGAAGCAGATATTGTTGTCCTAGACCGCCCGTAGTACACTGGACTCAGGGTGTCACAGTACACCAGGACGGTAGCAACGTGAAAGGTGCCCCAACGGAAGATGACGTGTCAACAAACCCAGAGAAAGGTGTTCCTACCCGGTTTAGCCCCACGACATCTGTGACACCGGTTCCTTGTGCCATAGTTCGAATACGAGCACTTTCACGAAAATCAGCAGGCTGCCTCCCATCAATTTGACTTCATGCTCATGGTTTACCTCGGGACATTTCCAGTCCTGATCGTCCCTGCCCCGATCTTCTCGAGCCCTCTCGCCGCCCTCATCTTCTCGGCCGCGACTGTAGTTGATGCCAACCCCCACGAGCTCGGAGTCGACGCCACGCGAGTGCGCCAACTGGAACTCCAAGCCTGGGTAATGGTACTCGAGGAAGTGGGCCGCGTCGTTCACGGTAAAGAACTCGACGAAACCGATCCTGTTACCTCGCTTGTTGCCCCGCAGCCTCACAGCTTTGACATTGTCGACGTTGAAGACCCTCAGGTCAGGCGAGACACTAGCGAAGCCGTCGAGCAAATCGTCCTCCGTTGCGTCGCCAGGGATGCCTTCCACGATGATGGTAGCCGACGGCCGGCCGGGAGCAGCGTGTCTGCGCGGAGAACGGGAGCGGGACCGAGGAGGACGACGGGCTTGGTCGTCATCGTAGGGCAGGGAGCTGTCGTGGTGTGGTCTGCGGTAGCCAGGGCTGGATTCGCCTTTTGTGTGGCTCAGGTTAGCCAAGGGAGAACGCATACAGATGGAGACAGCAACTGCAGGCTAGACAGCGTCTGCAGGCGATGCGGCTTTACCCTTCCGCGAGCGATAGTAGTCCTGATCGCCCTCGTCTCGGTCTCGGTCGCGGCGGCCCCGTGGTGACTGAGAGGTGCGCCGGTACTGGTCGCGGTCCCTGGAGCGCGACCGGTAGCGGTAGCGCGGTCTTTCGTCGTCGTACATGACGCCCGCTTTCGATGTAAAGACAGGAATATGAACTCGAACCAGTCGTCTAACCGGTGGAAATTGAGGTACGTCGGATGTGGTTGTCGATGGGTTACTTGTTGGTAATGCAGGGAGCCTGTCGTTGCTAAGCTCGAGCCGAGCACTCAAAGTAAGCCGCTGATCCCTGTGGCCGACGCTTGCCGAGACCGGTCCGGCTAGGAATTACATTCCTGCCAAATATCAGGTCGACTTGCATTGGGCACTTGAATGCAGGCACTTGATTACCTGTGTGATCAGCTAGTTGTGATATATTACAAACGTGGAATTAAGAGTAGAGGACTATCTGAAAACTTGCCAGTCTTGTTTGTTTCAAGTTCCTGAACATCCCATGTGTCGACTCTAAAGCTGCTGTTAGTCCTCCGTGACATCAGTCCTGATCCAGTCGGTATATCTTCACAATCTTGCACCCAACTTATAACTGTTCTGACAAGTTACGCTAGATGATCAATCGTGTTGGACACCATATATCCCGAACACTAAGCTTCAAAGAGAAATCACAAAGGGAACACGCTGCGCTTCATCACGCAAAGACATGCTCGTCAAGAAGTTGAGTATCATACAATATAATACCAAACCATCGTGGGCTCTTAGTACTCTTATCTTATAAGAACCATGGTCGAACCTCCTCCATCCTCACGCTCAGAGCCCGGCATCCACGTCTCTCTTACTCACGAAATCCTCGACCCCATCGCCACAATGGCTCACGTTCGCTCCCCCTCCGCAGGCGCCATCGTCCTCTTCGCCGGCACCACCCGCGACACCTTCAGCGCACGGCCCGTCCTCGACCTACAATACCAAGCTTACGTGCCTCTCGCGCTCAACACATTGCACACTATCGCCACGGCACTTAAAAGTAAGCATAGTCTCCATGGCATCGCCATCGTCCACCGCCTCGGCGGCGTGCCCATCGGTGAGGAGAGTATTCTGATTGCCGTGTCGAGCGCCCATCGCCAGGCGGCATGGCGTGCGGGGGAGGAATGTCTGGAGGAGGTGAAGGCGCGGGCCGAGATCTGGAAATTGGAGCGCTTTGTGGATGATGAGGGTGGGGTGTGGAGGGCGAATCGGGATGGGGCGGTTGGAGTCAGGGAAGTGAAAGGGAAAGGGAGAGTCGAAGAGCGGACAAAGCAGGAGGGAAATGAGCATGGTGACGGGAAGGAGGCAGAGAAGGGAGGTGAAGGGGAGGAAACACTGCCAAAGGGTCCGGTCATCAGACCGCGAAGGCCGGGAGAGGTGGGTCACGGCGCGGTGGTCAATCCGAAGCCGAATGCGCCTTCATGATAAAGCTCGTTGGCAGATATCCGATATTCCAATGGATCTATCACGAAGAGCTCTTGGGACAGGACATGTCACTCTACCTTTCGGAGTTATGGTATTGATTTTTTTTTTGAACGCGTACACTCAATTTCTTCTCGCTGTGAGGTCATTTCTCAACGCTGTATTTCCGTGGACGTGTTCCGACTCAAAAATGTATATACTCAAAATCATGTGTCGTTTTTTTTTACAACCAGAACAACAAACTTCCTGACATAACGAATGCAAGTGTGGTTCCAACTACGCTGAAAAGACCCTGAAGATCTGGAGGACCTTGTCCCATAGCCGCCGATTTGCTTGAAGAAGTAGCTATAGAAAGGTTAGTTATAGGAACAAGAATTGTTGAACAGACCCCGGAAGCAGTGCTACTTCTGAGCGTGATGGCGGTGCTGGTAGTAATGTTGCCAAAGCAATGTAGACGGGAAGACGACATCGAAGCGGCACTCGCCGTCGAGTGACCGACCACCACCGTACTGCTCACAGAGACTGCCGCCAATGAAGTGAAACCGGTTGTCACGAAGGCTAGAGGGGCTGATGCAGAATTATCCACACTGGTGGTCGGAACATAACTAGTACTGGTACTTGATAGCAACGTACCCGAGCCACTCGAAATACTCGTCCCTGTCGCCGTATTGGAGGCTGTCGACGTACCACTGCTGCTGGAGCTGCTGGAGCTACTGGTAACCTGGCTAGCCACACCGCTGAAAGCCGGCAAATTGGATTCACCAGCCTTCAGTTCCTGCACATTGGTACTAGTGCTGTTCAAATTTGCCGGCGCAAGTCCAATTTGCAGGTTTTCCAAGTCGTAGACCACGTATGCACTGCGCAGAAAGGTATCACCAAGGATTGCATAGTCGGCCGTTCGCGCCGACGTCCCAGAGGAGGAGCCAATGTTTTGGATGCCGAAGAGACAAGTCGAGGCAAAGGGCACCTCGGATGGGAGCGGTGTGCCATCGAAGGCGTCGATGACTAGCTCGTCTGCTGGTACGGTTATGGTTGCGCTGTCGTTGATCTTGAAGGTGAATTCCACGCTCAAGTCGCAGTCCACCAGAGCCAGGCTGGAGGAGCCTAATGAGGCAGTGTACTCGTAGGCGCCTACGGCGTCGAAAAGCGGCGTAGCGATTTCATCTGGGAGGTAGCTCAACGTCGTTCCCGAGTCCAGGATCGACGACAGACTGCCGCTCTCGCTGATCAGGCTCTGATTGTATGTCGTGCCGTTGGAAGAGGCGAAAGAGAGACCTGTCAGACCGACTGTGAAGCTGCTGTAGTTCTTGGATTCTGCGTCGGGAAGGATCGGTACGGTCACGAGGTTGCCAATAAACTTGTCCGTATCCACGCCACCGAACAAGATGTTGCCGGTGGAAGAGTAGTAATCGTTGAGGTAGAGGGAATAAGCCATGGTGCTGACTTTGCTCTCGTTGACCATTGTCGCGACTAAGTTCGAGTATATTGTCTCAGCTGCTTCGTTGAGCTCGAAGCCGATGCCCAAAATGCCGGTTCCAACAGCAGTCTTATCGGCGATGCCCATTTGCAAATCTGTCACGGTGATGCCACCTATCGCGAAATTGTCGGTGAAGTAGTCTCCAGAAGCGCTCGTGCCATCCGCATACTCGATGTCGAATCCGTTGGTAACGGCGATTTTGTATGTTGAGCTTGCAGAGGCGTTGACTATCAACATGTTAGCCAAAGCTTCTACTCCCTCACACTACTCGCCTATATAAAACCCCGTCGCCGTCGAGAAAAAGTTTGCGTCAGCTCACATGTTGCTCCGCAAGTTTCATCGTAGTAGACCTGCAACTTCTTCTCGGTGCATAAATTTGCATCAGCAGAAACCACCCATGCATCCGAGCTGCCTGTGTCCAAGACCAGAGTCAAGTCTTGGCCGGGTGTTCCAACAGATACGGTGGCATAATAGCCGCCCTCAGTAACGTTGTTGATGAGACTTTCGGTGACAGTTGCTCGTTTGCTGAGGCGTGGGCTTCTCCTTCTGACGGAGCCGGCTGTGTTCCTCTTCACGGGTATCGCAACGACCTCTGCCGCGGCTGTTGAGGCCAGCGCCAGGAGGATGAGCGTCTCACTGAGCTTCATGTTGGCACGCGATGAAGGGTCGTATAATCAACCAAAGAGCCAACCTTTTGACAGAGAACGAAGAAAGCTTTTTGTGGGCTCGTGTCGTCGGCAGCGTTTGCTAGAAATGTCAGATGCTCGTAAGGTAGGGCTCGCGTGGCGCTCGTACCGCAACGAGCAATACAAACCTTGACCTTGGCCTCAATGACGTTGCACGGCTCAAATATCCAAAACGAAATAGAGGTGATTGAGTATAGCCGCTGAGTGGCAATGTCTCTGATGGGCTCAAATAAGATCCTCCTCGAACTAATGTGACTTGGGATACCGACTTGGCCGTTCAAACGGTATGACAACAAATGTCTTGAGTCCAAACGCACCAAAAGTCGAGGTGATTATCAAGACTTCAAAGCTCGGTAAAGTGAATAGACCCTTTGTAGCTAACCAAAAGTACGACGGCGAAGGTCTTATTCTCTTTCAGCAAGAAAATGGCAACTCGCGCAAGGCAGGCAGGCTGAAGCGCTTGCTGCCTGTGTCTGGCCGGGCCACCGAGCCAAGGGAAGGAAGAGTAAGCACACTCGATCGTCATACTCCACTTGGAAGCCAACCATCAACCACTCACTTCCCCTTGGGAAGCACTGAACGCATCCTGCAGTACGGCTGTGCTGTACAGTGTAGTAGCATCCCGGGCATCGGGGAATAGCATTTCGAACCACCGGCGCCAAATCTGTGCATCTTGCAGCCCCTGGTAACGCCTGCGGGACACTTGTTGGGTGGCAATCGTGGGATGGCTGGCTGGATGGTTGATGAAAGAGGACAAGGCGTCACGGTTGCAGGGGGAGCGCGTGTACCGCTACCTGGGTACGTACGGAGTACAGCTCTAAGTGATAACGCCGGGTGATCTGCTTCCTTGCCGCTGCTGGGCATGTGGACTTGCCGAGTTGCGCGGCTCCCGTCTTTCTTATTCTACCCCTGCGTCCATTCTTTTTTGTGCCGAATTCCGTCTCGTTGAGATATTTCCACCTACGGGCTATTATATGCCTCTCTCATCGCGAGTGCCTTACCATTGGTGACTTCAGCATATCGTCACTGTGTTCCCGGGCTCTTGCATGTGGGGATCATTTGGAGACGAGACGAACCCTTGGTCTGAACGTGGCTTGCATCATTGGGGGCACCTCAGCTCTGCTCTGCAACGGCCATGTCTATCCTTTTCAACAAATGCCGTGTCAGCCGAACAATCCAGACCTGTCTTGGCTTCGTTGATTCTGCACACAGGCGTAGGCCAGGCAGGCTGCCGGCTGAGGCCCATGTCGCAGGGTGTGGCGTCTACTTTGTAGCCCGCAGCCCCCACACCCACGCGAGATCGCCGCACGACATGGATTTGGCTGTGCATACTTTCTGGTACACCGTGTTCCTATTCTGTTTCCTGCCACTAGATGTTAATATACTGCCCTTCAAAATTCAGTCGGAGTCTGTATTGGCTGCGCCATAGCACATGCTTGCCACGAACCGGAAAGGCATTGTCACGCTCTCACAGTCCCGATATATCCGGGATGGGTCCCTTGGAATCTAGCACAGCATACATTGAACGGTGACTGGAACACACAGTCACACAACTGCAAAAGAGTCGCATTATTCACTTCCAACCATCGACGATCTTCCCTGTAGAAAGCTTCATCTCATAAACTCGTTCAGTGCCGAAAGCTCCGCCGCCCGCCCGGTGGCCAACTGCATCAGAAAGATGAGGGTCTCTGGTTAAGGTGAGAATGAACAAGACATGTTAAACGTCTTCCTATTATGACCTGTTAGTAAGATAAAGTATCATAGCTTATTACTAGGTATCTGTATATTTGACATCTTATTAGATAGTGGAAGAAGAAGTGCGGTGACATGGAAACCTGTTTAGGATCCTTTCCTTGATTGAAATTTGACCCTGACAATGAAATCGTTCTGCACTTAAATTAGGTACTCCAGTGATTTACTCACTTTGAGGTATGAGCCTCCAGGTTGCGGGTGAAGGCCGTCGTGATTGATGAAATGCACAGTAGCATGCAGATTAGACCACAGGCTGCAGCGATTGGTAGACGATGTGATCTCCGCCAGGTGAGTGACCATCACGGACCGTGAGTTTCTCTGCGGCTCCTCATTAGATTCATTCTTACGTGACACTAGGGCTATGAGAGCCCTACAGAACGGTTTTTCAATGAATGCTAAAAAATCATACAAGATGAGGCGCAAAGTGTGGTACGGCCACGCGGGTGTAGCGATTGAGTTTGGTGAAGTGAGGCTGCTTGGCATAAACAAAATGCCACGGCCAAAACTTATTCCCCTCTACCACTGACCACTCGCTAGTAACACCAACAACATACAACGGACGAAGGTTTCTTCCGCGTATATAGCGAAAAATCCACGCCTCAATTGATTCAGTGGTAGCTGCAACGAGGCTATTCAGGACGTCCCGGCTGTACTTGGTGTCATCTCCGCAATCGCCCTTGCTGGACGCAAACTTTTCAAGTCTAAACGAGTCACACTATCACCGGTCCACCTCAGGACTCACCAAGCGAACGCACATATAGTCTTCATAAGTAAGCTATCCTATATTCAGACCATGGAAGCCTCTCGTCACTAAACAATTTGCAGAATTCAACAAATAAGCGCAAAACTACATGAAATCCACGCATTGCATACAGTAGACACAACTCGTCCTAGCAAAATTATTTTACGTCTCACTCCATCAAAGTCGTCGAAATGGCCGAACAAGTCCTCAGCATTGACATCGCATCCTTGCCCAAAGTGGCTTCAGGCAAGGTCCGCGACCTGTACGACCTTTCGCCCAGCACCATGCTCTTCGTCTCGTCGGACCGCACCTCCGCGTACGATGTGATCATGGACAACGGCGTGCCCGGCCGTGGCACCATCCTCACCCTCATCAGCGCCTTTTGGTTCCGCCTGCTCTCTTCCAAGATCCCTACCCTCAAGACACACTTTATCACCCTTCAGCCTCCCAGCGACCGCCTCACCAGTGACGAGCTTGCCCTCATCCGCGGTCGGAGCATGCAAGTCCGCAAGCTCAAGATCTTCCCCGTCGAGGCCATTGTCCGCGGCTACCTGACCGGCTCCGCGTGGAACGAGTACCGTACCCAGGGCACTGTGCATGGCCTGCCCATGCCCGCCGGGCTCAAGCAGTGCGACCGCTTCCCGCAGGGCGCCATCTACACACCCTCCACCAAGGCCGAGTATGGCGCGCATGACGAGAACATCACGCCCGCTCGCGCTGCCGAGATCATCGGCAACCCCGAACACGCCAAAAAGATTGAGGAACTGGCGCTTGCAGTTTTCGAGGCGGGTGCTGAGCATGCGCGCGAGAGGGGCGTATTGATCGCTGATACGAAATTCGAATTCGGGTTGGATGAGGAGACCGGAGAGGTCGTGCTGGTGGACGAGTGCTTGACGCCCGACTCGAGCAGAATGTGGCCGGCGGATAAGTACGAGGTGGGGCGAGACCAGGAGAGCTTTGACAAACAGATCATTCGGAATTGGCTCACCAGGGAAGGCTTAAAGGGCAAGCAGGGTGTCAGCCTTCCCGAGGAAGTCAGGCAGGCCACCCTCGACAGGTACAAGGACGTTTTCCAGAGGCTCACAGGGAAAACGTTAGAGGAGGCCCTTGCCGAGGAGAGTTTGTAAATTGCCACGGCGGTCAGAGGATCAAACAAAACTGGCACCTTTACAGTCATTCTCATTGCCTATATCACTTGAACTCGCAAATCAATGATACGATACCATGCCATTGAAAGGTCAAAACCCGGCTGCTCGCACGGAAGAAATTGTGATTTGTTCTTCCAGCATCATGTCTAGTTGCGGTACACACGCCCATGAGTATAATTACACGTAAGTAATCGGAGTGCTTCGTATAGGGTCGTTAGCGACTTTTGAGATGACCCCGTACAGTTGCTTAGGTACGTGGGCAACATGGGGTTTTTGACCAACGAATATACGATAGTTTGCTGGGAACAATCCAAGAATTTGGATCCGGACATGGAATGTTTGCAACAACCTGAAGCATGAGATATGGCGTTTGGGCCCATCAGACACTCTCGCGCCCCACAAGACGTGACGGATAGAGCAGGAACCCGGTTGGGAGCGGCGTACAATAGAAATCAACTTTGGGGAAGACATTTATTGGATCGTACCATCGACTGTTAGTGAGTGCGCGGGAGTTGGAGTGAGTCTTCTAGCCTGTGAACGTCTATCACAAATCCTTGAAGCGCGTACTCCACGATTTTGTATACTTCGTACTCAATACATTTCTCCGTCCGACTCCGCTCCGAAGTTGATCATGCTCTCACGATCAATGCTATGCCTCGAAGCGGAGAATGCAATAGTTCAGGGTTGCAAGCGCGAGACGCTGGGGCCGAGTCCTCTCGTGGCGCGGTTCTTCCGTCCGCCTGGGCAGATTCAAAAAGAGAGAATCGGCCAAGACATTCTCGCCCGCCTTTGAACTCCTGGATAGTGACTGCAAAGTCAAATGCGGTTCACCATGCGGCATTCGCATGAGATTGTGTCCGCTGGCAGGATGAGTAATCCGAACAGGAGGATACTCCCCCACGACTTTCGTTGGCGTTGTCGAGGCTTTCTCTGATGGTGCGGAGTGTTTTGAGGGGCGAATGAGCCACTCAGCATAGGGGTTGGTGCCTGAGCATTTCGTCTGTTCGTGATGGACAGAGGCAACCTTGCGAAATGAGATGAGGACTTCCCATGAGCTCCGTGAACGTGGAGCCCAAAGCCGTCCACTGCAGGCAGCGGATCCTCACCTCGTCTCCTTGACCACCTTCTTGACCAAGTCCTTCTGCGCTTCGATGTCTAGCTTTCCTTCATCCGTTTCCCTCAACGTCCTGCCTACGATCAAAATCGTCTTCACCGATTCACTCTTCACCCACACCTTTCCATTTCGTCCGGTCGCAATCTCGAAGCCTAGCCCGAGCTTGCCCAGCTCTTCCAACACCACCACGCGTCCTTCAGTGGTGCTCTTTGGCATCAAAAGTCTCCTTGCAAAGCCCAAAGACACCGTGAACAACATGCCGCCAGTGAGGGGACCCATACCTTCAGCCTTGCCCGTCGCAGGATTGACACACTCCAGCTCAGCATCCATGTGTTTGTTGGCGAGAGAGACGCGCGCATAGACAAGCTGGCCGGCAGCCAATTGCGGTCGAGTCTTCTTGGTGGCCATCTCGAATGCCAATACGGGGAGGAGAGCGTTGGAAGTGTAGGGCGAGAGTTGGACATAGTAGAAGTCGGCAGCGCCATGGTGGACTTGACCTATGACGAGGTCACCTTGGGCGGGTACGTACTGTTGTCAACATATCGTTAGTTGGCTTATTTGGGAGTAGATTTCCCAGAAGAGTGGCATACATGTCCGCCATTGTACTCAATCCATATTGTGTTCTTCTTGTGGTCTGTGACGAGCTGTCCTGCGATCGTCGGCAAGATCGTGCTCGGGAGGATGTGCCGCAGACCAGGGCCAAGATTTAATGCTTTCTTGGGGTGTGATGGTATGTTCGATGGATCGATAACGTCGCCGGGCAGAACTAGAGGCCCTGTTGTCGCAGACATTGTGTTTTGCTTGTCGCGGGACTCCAGGTATGAATTTCTGTCGAGGAGATTTCGCCCTACGAAAGAGCTTCGACAATATTTCGAGGTTGCCGGCCGAAAAGCTCCGCGGCTTATCGCTTTATCGTGACCTCTACCTTGGTGGGGTGGGCGGGAAGGCCGCAGGGGTGCCCCAGCTTTACGGTAGAGAGCCGCCAGAAATTTCGGGTTGGCCTTCCCAAAAATTTCGACCGCCTTCACACCTGTAAGAGCGCACTCTACAACCAAGGACACTTCCATATCACGACGATCTCGCCTTCACTTTCCCCTCTGTTCTTTTTTTCGACTAGTCACTTTTCAGATTTCACTCCTCAAATACCCTCGAGATGACCGAGAACGGTGCTGAGGCCCAGACTGGGGCGGGCGAGCGTGTCGCCATTGGCATTACCTTTGGCAACTCCAACAGCTCTATCGCATACACTATCGACGACAAGCCAGAGGTCATGGCCAACGAGGACGGCGGTAAGTGCTACACGCATGTAATGGAGCATTTATCGGGGCTAATATTATCTATGCAGACCGTCAAATACCTACGATACTGTCCTACGTTGACGGTGAGGAATACTACGGTGGCCAGGCAAAGGCATTCCTCATTCGCAACCCCAACAACACCGTCGCATACTTCAAGGAGTTCCTAGGCAAGGAGTGGGTTTGCCTTCTCGAACAAAAGTGCACTACTGCTCGCCAAAGATACTAACAATGACAATAGCTTCAAGTCAATCGACCCAACTCACAACCACGCCTCCACACACCCCAAAGAGTCCAGCTCAGCCATCTCCTTTTCCGTCAAGGACAAGCCAGAGGAGGATGCCGCTCCCTCTGAGGTTTCTGTCTCTGAGGTCACCACCCGCTACCTGCGTCGCCTCGTGCAGTCCGCCTCCGACTACCTCGGCAAGAAGGTCACCTCCGCCGTCATCACCGTCCCCACCAACTTCAGCGACGCCCAGAAGGCCGCCCTGACCAAGGCTGCTGCCGACGCCGACCTCGAGATCCTCCAGCTGGTTTCCGACCCCGTTGCTGCTGTTCTCGCCTATGACGCGCGCCCAGAGGCCATCGCCGAGGCCGGTGCTCAGGACAAGATTGTCGTGGTGGCTGACTTGGGTGGCACTCGCAGCGACGTCGCCGTGGTGGCTAGCCGCGGTGGCATGTACACAATTCTGGCGACGGCGCATGACTACGAATTTGCCGGTTTTGCTCTTGATAAGGTCTTGATGGAGCACTTTGCCAAGGAATTTATCAAGAAGCACAAGACCGATCCCCGCGAGAACGCTCGCTCGCTGGCCAAGCTGAAGTTTGAGTCCGAGGCCACCAAGAAGGCCCTGTCTCTCGGCACCAACGCCAGCTTCAGCGTTGAATCGCTGGCCGACGGTATCGACTTCGCTTCCACTATTAACCGTCTGCGCTACGAGATGATTGCACGACCCGTCTTCGAGGGCGTCACGCGTCTGGTGGAGAGTGTCATCAAGAAGGCTGGCCTGGACGTGCTTGACATTGACGAGGTGATCATGTCTGGCGGCACCTCCCACACGCCCCGCATCGCCTCCAACCTTGCCAACATCTTCCCCGAGACCACCCAGGTCTTCGCCCCCGCCACCTTCACCGCCGCGATCAACCCCTCCGAGCTGGCCGCCCGTGGCGCTGCGCTGCAGGCAAACCTGATTCAGGAGTTCGAGACCGAGGATATCGAGCAGAGCATCCACCCTGCCGTCACCACGGTCAAGCACACGTCCAACGCAATCGGCGTCATCAGCCTTGGCGAGGACGGCGCCGAGATCTTCACGCCCATCATCGCGCCCGAGACCGCCGTGCCCGCGCGCCGCACTGTGCACGTTCTCGGCCCCAAGGATGGCGGCGATGTGCTGGTCAAGATCGTTGAGGGTAACACGCACATCAAGGTGACGCAGCCTGAGCCCAAGGCCAACGGCGCCGAGGCAGCCACCAAGAAGGCCACTGTCGAGGACGAGAAGGATAGTGATGACGAGAGCGACTTCTCTGATGACGAGGAGGAGGAGCAGGAGACGCGCGAGAAGCTGTGGAAGATTGGCGCAACGCTCGCTGAGGCTGCTGTCCGTGGTGTCAAGAAGGGTGGCAAGGTTGAGGTCACGATAAATGTGCTTGCAGACCTTAGCGTGACCGCTCAGATTCGGGAGGTTGGTGCACAGGGTGGAGTGAGAGGGACAATTTCTGCATAAGAGGTTGTTTCTTTTTTCTTTGTGATCATAGTATGGGAATATTGGAGGGTTGTTCTGTGGCGGAAAGCTTTCTGCTTGGTTTTGGTAACGGCTGGATGTAGTCCATGGTGATGAGGAATAAAAAGCTCCGCGCAAAATAGACGGACCGGAGAAACCAGTCCAATTTCGGAGGTCGGGAAACGCGGCGCTGGCATTCAGGCATAGCAGGAGAGCTTGATAGAGGATCTTGTTGAATACAACATTAGATTTTTCGAGTCACCCCAAATTCTTCGCTATTTTTCGTTGTATGTGAGATCGCCCCGCAACGTTTCGGTTCTTGCCTTCTTCGCCGCTGTAGCGACAGGCGAACCGCATCTGGCCAAGAAAACACAGCTCTTAATCATCCAACGTGTAGGTACGTCTATTATTAGTATGTAAATTTTGCGCATCGCTTTCATGCTGGTCGCTGTGTATGTCAAATACGCTATTGTGGTATGTGTGCCATCCAGATATCCCTTTACGCCCCATTTCTTCGTGACGAAGATGCTGTACATGCTTGTATGTTTGTTTATTTCCAGGACACATACGCCTGGCCGCTTGCGGGAGAATGCCTCGGCTGTTGATAATTTTCTCCAGTTCCAGCTCGTTCCGTTCCACCGGGCCTGGAATTCTTTCATCCGTCAAGGTTGGGAGGTTCCGTAGTGGCAACTCCAGGGTTCCCAAGCCTCGAGCTGAATGCTGTTCTCTCCAATCATTATGACACCAGAGCAGCAGCAGCAGCATCCTCCATAGTAACGTCCTCCTCCATTGGCTCGGGCGGATTCTGCACGCTGTGCTTATTCTGCATGTGTCGCCGCCAATTGTCCTTTCTCGGAAATGATTTGCCGCCGCCCTGTTTCGCGTACGCGCACCCGGCCACCGTGCAGTGGTACTTGCGTGTCTTGTTGTGCTTGTCGTTGACGTGCCGGTCCAGGTGCGTCTTGGTGCCGAATCGTTTGTCGCATAGCGTGCACTGGTGTGGCCGCTCGTGATAGCGTTTATGGTGGCTGCAAGATGGTCAGTATGATGACAAGTAGACGCATGAGATGACAAGAAGAAACGTGGGTAGACCGCCGAAGAGGGGCCGGGGAGGGATGGGTAAAGTGGGCAGAGCAGAGCGGAACAGCCGCGGCCGCGGCCGAGTGAGGGTAGCCGCCAAAAAAGGCGGCCTCCGCTTACAGTGGCCGGGGTGGGTAAAAAAGGTCTTTTGTTGAAAGGGAAGGGGGTTGGGGACGAAAGCTCGAAGGGAAAAGCTCACTTTAATTTATGCACCTGGTCAAACCTGCTTCCACACTCTTCACAAGCAAACGACGTAGGCTTTGGCGATGAGCCATCTCCTTGTGACGAGGTTCGTGAGTGGCCACCAGGTACAGCACCAAGATGATAGTCCGTTCCGCTATAAGAGCTAGGAGGGCGTTGAGAATTCATCGACGAGCGTGGTGAGGGTGAGCCGGTATAGGCCGAGTCTGTGAAACGGGTGTCTGGGGAAGTGTGGTTTGATGGTGAAGGCGCGTAGGCATACTGGTCGAAGCCGGGACCAGGTGATGAGGTATCGGAGATGTCGGTGATGACCTGCTCCTCATGCTGCGGGACAACCTGCCCGCTAGTGGTGATGTCCATCTGGGTTGGGTGGCGCACGACGGCTTGGAATTGAGGTCGGTCTGGTACGGGGGTGGGCTGTTGTTGAGGAATGTCGGAGTCGTCCTGATAGGCCTCGGGTTCTTGGTAATAAGGCTCTGTTTGTAACGGCGGCGTAGGCTCTTGTTGTTGTTGTTGTTGTTGAGAGGGAGGAAGTGTTTGTGAGTGAGATGTGGGAGAAAGCTCAAAATTGTGAGGGGGTGAGGTATTGAGCTGTGGGGGTGAGTTATCCAATTTCCACAACTCCGTATTGACCCAGGCAGCCTGCTCAGCAGGAATAGAAGGTTTCATCATTTCCATCGGATTGACCGTGCCTGGTTCTGGATGGGAGGGACTAGGCGGTGGCTCAAAGACTTTGTTGGGGCTGGATGGGTGGAGGCCTCTGTCGTGTGGCGGAGACAATGTGTCGGGCTTCGCCTCCGGCGTATCCCTTCCGCTCTCTTCGCTGCTCGCATAATCATCTTTCGCAGCATTCGACTCTGGACTCATCGGAGGATCGAAAGGACTTCCAAGACTTCGAGATTTTGACTGCTGGTCGCCACCTTGTTGTGCACGGGGAATTACCACCCCTGCCAAAGCCGCTGTGGCCGCTACGGGTAACTTCATCAGATGGAGAAATTGAGAATTTTGGGGCGGAGGTGGCATCTGCGACTCCTCCGGCGGCGACAATGGCGCACCTGAATAGTACTCTTCTGCTGATCCTCCCATGACGGGCTTCTCGTCGACCAAATACGGCGCAGAAGCCCCAGTCTGCATCGGGGCCAATTCATCGAGATCCATGTCTGATGACCGGGTGTTCTGCCGAGACTCACTCCCACTCGATCTCGTGCTGTCCCGATGCAAGATTTTGTCGTGAATTTTCCGGAAAGCATCTCCCATAGATCCATGCTGACTCCCCGTGGGCGATCGTGAGAGCTGTTCAGGCTCGCTGGTCAGGGTTCCAAAAGTCGCGCTCCGAGTGCTCATGCCTGGTTCGGGGGGCGGAGTAAAAGGACCCTGGACGACGGCAGGAGAGTTCTTTCGACTAGAGGCCAGGATAATACTTGGCGCAGGAGAGCAGGAGCGCATGGCCTGGCCCACCAGAGCTGGAGAGGGAGCAGCGCTGTGGTGATAGGTGATGCCATTAGGGCCGTACTCCTTCCCGGTCTGAGAGTCGTGGTCAGATAATGTTGCAGCAGCAGAAGCCAGACGGCTGTTGGACATGTGAGATAGACGGTTCACGTGTGGCGCGAAGGCCTGGGACTGAGGGCGAGAGCGCATGTGGGACGTGCCAGGCACACCGGCGCGCATGGCCTTGGCATCCTCCTCCTGGCGTTGCCGCAGACGTCGTTTCCGGCGACATTTTAATATGAAGGGCAAGCTGCAGACGAGGATCAAAACAGCGGCGGCGACAGCACCAACGATGGAACCAGCGATAGCACCCGATGAAGCGCCACGAGCCACGAGGACGTGGTCGCGGGTGGTGAGAGTGGTCAACATGGCGGTCAGGGAGTGAGGTGAGTTGAGATGAGAGAGCGCGGGTGGGTGTCTCAGGTGCACGAGACTGATTGGCCGCGTATGCTGAGGAAAGTGGAAAAATGGGTGTGTCCGAAGGCCCAATCGAGGTCGCGGTCCAGGTCCAGATTGGGAAGCCAGTACTAGATTCAGATCAACCAAATCTTGGAGCGGGCGGCGACAGCAGTAAAGAGATTCAGGGCGCAGGACGTCTCGCCCTCAGGGCCGGACAGACCGGCGGCAAGCAGGTGGCCGGCGCCGATGCAAGAGAGGTCGTCGCAGGCCTCCGGAGCTGTCTTGACTCGTCGGGCTCGGTCAATTGGCGGTGGGATTTAATGGCGACGATGAGAGCGGGAGGATGCGCCCTCCCATGGTCGACAGATGCGATGGTCGGTTGGAGGTGATGTGACAAGACGATCGGGATTTTTGACGAGGGCCGAAAAGCAAGAGATTCGAGATGAGAGGAGTGCTGAGCCACTGGCCGAGCGGGCACAAGTTGCAACGGGGGTTGACCTCAGAAGTGGAGCAGGGTATAAGGTGAGCCCTGCGAGAGTCAGCCAATCAGGGAAGGTACAGCACTGTCCGAGGATGCCTGGGCAAGGGGTTGGGGGCTCTTGCAGGCCCAGAGACAGGCTCTGACCTACCAACAACAGCCCTCAGCCGCACCGCCAGCGAGGAACTGGCTGGCAGGACTGTTTGAATCGAAAACTTGGCAGTTGAATCATCTCTGTTGAGGTACTCCCACCCAAGCACTGACTGGTCTTACCCAGACCCTGCAGCCAGCAAAGCAAGAGGGGCAGCTACTGCAGTAGTCTGCAGTACCGTAGGTAGGTACCACACCATACTATGGTAAAACTGTGGTAATACTATGGTAGTACTGTGGTTCGCTACAATTCCTGCCTAGGTAGACGGAGGCAGCCCGGGCTCCCCGGCCTGTCCGTCCACTCGAGCCTTTCTTTGTTGGAGTCCGTGCAGGTGCAGACAAGAAAGGGGCGGCCTCCAGTCGTCCCTCACAAACCGGCCCCACATTAGCAGAGCTCCACCGTTTCATCACTGACCGTCATCACTGCAAGCACTGATTGTAAATCTCAATCTTATAGAGCTTTATAGGATGCTGTTTAGGGCTTCTGGCGTTGACTGGAGCTGCCCCGTTTCCTCTACTCTTTGCTCTTGTTATTCATCGATCCCAGTCAAAGCCCTCTACGCTCTCGAGTTTGCATGGAGGTATATACCAAGGTAGTCGTCTTGTCCAATCTTGTAGTGTCTGCGGCTGAGTGACTTTTTGTATGAGAACATCGTGAGCATGAGGCTAAAAAGCGAAATAAGATATCCGCCAAACTTAGACTGCCAGGGGACCCAGCCTCACCAAAGTCAAATAGATTACCAAATGTGGCCAATTTGATCCTATGTAGTTTTTATGAAGCACAACTATAAACAAACAAAAAGTGAAAAGAAGACACCCAGCAAGAAAGATGCAATTTCGAGACGCGAGTAATAGAATGACAGCATCTACTGTGTAGACTCCGGGCGGAGCCATATCAGCCTGTCTTATTAGTCCTTAGCACGTGGTATCTTGTTCCGACTGGGCACACAAAAACTGCTTGTTCCTTTTTGACAGTCATGAGTAATCCCTCAATCCGCTTCTCAAAATTTGGACACTGCCCAGCCTCCATTGCTTGGAGGCCTTTCGCCCCCGAAGCCGCAAATATTCCCAGCCGCAAAACCAGTCACATTCCTTGTGGAATCCCCCCTCTTCTGCAGGAGATGGCTGCTGATTGCTTGTCTGCCATGATTCCTCAGCAAGGAGCCTAGGCCGTATAACATGATTGTGTCTTGGTGGATATATCGGCGTCGTTGCCCATGTCCTCGGCAGTTGGGTCCATATGCTCCGACGTACTCTGATGAGATTCAGATTTACTTAGAATCCGCCCATGTTACCAAGGGGTCGGAGGGGAAAGCGGGAGCAGAGGCCTTAATCTTAGACAGATATACTCCTTTCGGATAGCCTGTCCGGTTTTGAGATGATTGACCTTGTTCTTTAGAGAGCTCAATCCCTTCAACTATCCTGCATTCCCTTTGCCTTGTGTTGAATCAATGTATTGTACGACCTCTCGGCCGTTTTCACAGCTGTGCGACGTACTGTTTTCTGAAGTTACCAGTGTGATCCGAGCTATCTCGGTGACCAACAATGGATGTCAGTCGTACAATGCCCTCACACCTGCGACTTCCACCGCCGGTAAGTTTGCAAATACTACCAGAAACATATTCTTTCTTCACTAAGTATCTTTCGGTCCCAAAAATGTCTCGCAGATCTCCGCGGCCTCTAGGCGCACGCGAAAATTATGTTGGAAGGTCTAGGAGCTCACGAACCCAAGAACGGTTTGGCGGCTGATCTACCTTGATCTGCCCAAACTTTGTTTCCCACAAACTTCATCAAATCATATCGATAATCAACCATGTTTCCACACTCTTCAAATACTCACCGCCTAGAACCGTATGACTTCCGTTCCGCCGTGGCCAGAACACCCTCGTCCCTTGTGACAATTCTTGAGTCATCAGCGACATTCTGCTTCGACCCTCATAGTGTTTGACACACTCGGTCTTTTTGCGTGACGGGCACCCTTGCGAACATTACATGCTGGAGCAGCAACAGCTTGTGCAGGTGCGTCCACGCTGGCAGGCCGTGATCGGTTTCAGCGAGTGCGTGGCTCAGCGTGCTGTGTCTCACGCCGTTGCGCGTGATATACAGCTGTTTCCTGGAGCGACAAACGGCAAGGAATGCATGGCATAGAAAACAATGACACTCCGTGAAAAGTCAAATTCATTTGGGCATTTTTTGGTGCTGACCTGGTCGATACTCCTGGTTAGAAGCGTGTGCCGCGGTGAGCTGCTATACCAATTCGGCTGGGTGGAGCCGGGTTGCTGAGGTACACACATGAATACATGTGCTTGGGAACGAGAGGGGGTGTAAGGGACATTTCGGTGGTTCACTATTAGCCACGGAAGTGAGAGCTATGGTTTATACGCGCAAAGGGTCACGATGCGTATTTCACAGGCCACAGCTAAACTCGAAACCGAAGGATAAGAACCTGTGCACCTCTTGCTCACAAATCCTTCGCGCCATCTTCAAAACCCATTCGCTGCGTTGAAAGTACCTAGGTAGCCTGCCGGCCCTTCTTCTATCGTCTCTTCAAATCCACTTTTGCAGGTGTATACTTGAACGTGGCGCAGAGTGAGGATAATGTGTAAGTACCCATGTTCGCTCGCCTGTTCGCTCTCGATGGCGTTCAACCAGATCACCAGCTAGACTCGTCAAGACAATTCGATACCCAACCTGCTACACGATCGACATTTCACGAAATAGGCCAAGTATCTAATGGTATCATACGAAGCAATTGTTCCCCCCCCCCCCGTTTTCGCTTGATGGGGTCCTTGGCGTGCCTAATCTGCAATAGAGTCGAAGCTTTGGTGCCCGTCTTGTATACTACTGGTTTCGGCTTCCAAGTTATGGACTTTTAGATTGTCGACGATGTCGGACATCCCGCCTCTCCTTTCGTCGTCTCCCTTGTCCCTCCTATTTGATGACTTGGCGTTTGGTGGACTGGCGAGGTTTATTAGGAGAAGCGTCTTTGCCAAGGATAATATTTCCAGCCTCGGAGGTGCTCAGCGGTAGCATCCTCCTCGTCATGGCTATGATGCTGGGAGATGTGGCAAGGCTGGCCTCCATGTCCCGGGTGAAGAGTGCCCTCATTCGGTCAAGGTCGACGACCAGAGGACTTGGTATCAAGGCAAAGTTCCTTGACGCGCCAAGCACCATCGCGCCTTTGGTAGAACTGTTGTCCGCCCAAAGTTGGTTTCTCCTTCAATGTCAAACGATAGGCCTTTTTGGTGATACACAAGCATTCCTTGCATTTGTTCACAAGCCAGCATTTAAAGCTGACGCCCCCTTGGCCGTCAAATTTGGCAAAGTACAGCTCCCGGTCTTTGTTAACAAAGAGCCTTCCATAAATATGCGCGCTTTTATCATTCGGGTCCTGGCGCTGGAGCCATGCCTTGTGCTCGGTGGTACGCTTCGGGTGGGTGATGTACCGAAGCGTCACGGTTATCTGTTTGGGCAGCGTCACCACAATTGCGGGCGGTGTCGCCGCGGCTACGTGCTGAGGAGCCCCTCGACGCCCACTGCGGCGATTTCGAAGCGTTGCTGCGCGGGCGGGCTCGGGGCTCTGAGCCTCATTAGCGCCACGCCCGGTGAACACTCTCCGTCGCTTCATATTGCACGATGTTTAGCTGATGTAAGCATGAGGCATAGGAAGCTGTGACTTACGGAACCCATTATTTCCGTCTGATTTGGTTTTCGATTGCGGTCAGGAGAATGAGCGGACAATATCTGCAAAGTGAAGTGCTCGCAGTTGTCGCAGGGACGCTGTGGTTTGGCGTTAAGCGGATGCTGGCCCCAGTGAATAACGTTACGTTACCGGCTGAGCAAAGTCGTTGGCGTGCCCAGGGATATGTTACATCTGTGGAGTTGCAGAGCTCGAGGTTGGACTATTGCTCTGGTCTAGACGGGGTCTCTTGGGCTGCCCACAAGCATAGTCAGTGCACGGGATGCCAGATCATTCAATGATTAGAGCCCGGAGGATTGCGGATGTCGGGCAAGTGAGTGCCCTTGTTTGTGACGGATGCAACGATTGAGAGTAAGTTTGCTTTCACGTTGTTCTGGGTTCAGAGCGAGCAGTCCTCAAGATCTGAATAACTAAATCAGAGCAACGATTTTTGGCGAAATACCTAGGCTTTCTCTCGGAAGTGCCTCCAGGAGTCAGTTGGTGGAAAAGCAAACTATTTACGAGGATGATATTTGGAACTTTTGTACTAGTTCATGCTAGAGCCTGTGTCCAGTGACTTTGCTAAAGGCATTCACATGAAAGACTTGGTGAAGCTAACGATGACTGGCGCGGGCTTGTACACATTGAGATGACGAGATCTCGAGGCCTCTGTCTGCCACTTGAGCCTGTTATCATCACCGAGGGGAAAGGGGGCCAATTAATTACGAGCGAGTGTTCGACCTCATCAAGACCATTGGTGGCTGAAGATGAGGCTTCCTGGAGAGATCTCTCCCGGTGGTTGAAGTGGAGGAGGTTCTTCAAGGCATATGGCCTCTGTATCTGCGCTAACAAATTGAACCAGACTCTTTAAGCGGCTCTTGCGGACTGTAAATTTTGAGATTCTGCTATGTATATGGTATGATTTCAACACTTCTTCTTTTCGCCCATGTTATTTCCCCTGAGAAGGGTTACCCGAGCAGCAACCCAACGTAGTATCATCTTGACGCCTGCTGATTGCTTTCACTATGGTGCAAGGAATAGTGATTACATCCCTAGTCTCGCTGAGAAAACTGCCGTGGCTGCTATTTTCAGGGTCTGATAATAGTTACTAGGCTGGTACCAACGCTGCATGCCCGTATACGGTCAACTGGTTATCATTACCTGGACAGAGTGGAGGTTGGCGTATGCTATCATCCTCAACATTCATTGAAACCTTTCGATCGAGACACTGCATCACACTATTGAAGACAGCTGAGTACTGATGGCTGTGTTGAGTGCTCAGATGAATAGAAATATTTGATACATGTGCACACATTGCAAAGTTTGGCCAAACAGATTTTGTCATGAGATACTCGCCTGTTGACCTTTCGTTTGGCTTAACGAGTCTAGACTGTGCACACAGCACATGTCATTCTCGAACCGGAAGACATGCCTTCCCTGTCGTTGTCATGTCTTCGTTAGTCAGTAGCGAACCATTTAGGGCGAGAGGCTGGAATCCCACCCCAATTCAGGTAATAAAAACATTCCCAAAAAGAGAGCTGCCATAATGGTCCTGGTGTCATTGCCTGTTCCTTGCACACGCTCTCCGCCGCGGCCGAGATGGAATGCCATCCCTACCCTGTCTGTGCAAATACACACCTCATTTCTCAGGTGCACAGCAATTATCGTCGGCATCCAAGTAAAACATTCGGATATGCAAAGTCGGGACGCTTATTTACTAGGACGATGTATCACATGTGAGTGACGCAAACTTTGCTAGACAATAAATCGATAGCTTGGTCACGTCGGTTTTGCGGACCATTTTTTGTGACGGCTATCGCCTCCTTCTTTGCAGATCTCCCGAGGTCACCAGTCGGAACTGTTCTGGGTACTGTTACGCGTGGTGTCCTTTGAAAGGCTACCTACCTAGATACACAATGCGTGAGCAACTTTGGATTCAAGCACCGCTAGAATGTCTGCGTCAATCTAAAAGTGGGGCCTTTGGTTTTAAAGTAAGAGATGATCGCAGATAATTGATTAAACGGAAGTCTGAATTGCAAGAAAGATCTGAGAAGGTTCGGCGTGATGTCTGACGGACCCATATCGGAAGTAATCGCTTCACAACGAATCAAATACTTAAAAAAAAAAAACCCATTTCAGGAACAATAACCCAGCGATAGACGGCAAGATACGGTGTCGCATCATGTGCAGGAGGAAATATGCAACATGAGTAGACCGAGCAAATCACAGCCTTGACCGGACGAGTTTCACAGCCGCGATAGTCGAGTGCCTGACAAGGCGCTCACTACACATATGGCCAGATCCAGTCGTGGAAGTGAGTATATCACGCTTTCTCCCATCTTTCAAAGTTATGGCAAGCACGCATCAAGCAGCATTGCATCAAATAGAGACCTTATTGCTGTTTGGTCTCCGCTGGCACAAACCGGATATCTGAGACGACGTTGAGTGTGGACCCAGTCGCCAAGTATGCGGCGGCTAATTCATCTTTGTGGTTGGATCGATCGCCGCGCGACCTCGCCTATTTTACCCCTGAGTCCAGCGACTCACGATTAAGCGCAAGGCATTGATGATCTTCAGGCGGGCCATGTCTCGAGACTTGGACACATACGACAACTCCTCATGCAATCCTTTCAAAGTCTGGACGACCACTCGCTTAGGTAGTCGTCTGAGTTCACGAGACCTTCTTTGAGTTCGCATGACGTACTGATACTTGTAAGTGTGCTCTTCACTACTACTCGCCGGAACATTTCAACCCTATTCTTCGGATCGTGAGGAAGCCCCTAGAACGAGTCTCTGTCGGTTCATGCTCCGAACTTGACTCTTGTCTCATCCCATCCCGTGGTTGACGGCATTCCTGAGAGGTGTCAGAAATCGGATGAAAAACACTACGTGACGTCGGCAGCCGGACCGTTGGCACTCTTCCCTTCGTCCCATGGATTTTGACTTTCTCGTCCCGTCTTTACAGTTCGGGTCTTGAGACCGTCAAAGGCTCTCCCTTTTGCATGGTTACAAGAGTACCGCTACACTTTTTTGTGTGCTGCACACTGGAATTGCCTTTACGTGGACCTCGGCCTAAAGAAATTGATTATTCTCGACCCCCGTTCGATACAATCGCTAACCTTCTGACAGCAGGCCAAGAAGCTCGTCAAGGGGAAGGAACTCAGGGAGGCCCCAACCTTCCTTATCAGTATCATAGCCTTTTCCACCACAATTCACGGAAGCAGTGGATGGTCTGAAACCCTGTTCTTCTGCCTCTTGCATAAGCCAGAATCGGTCTCGAAGTCCATCATGTCTTCGCAGAATGATGAGATCTTCGCCTCCACCTACCACCTCCCGGTGCCCCTGCCGGCATGGGTCAATCCAGCATACGCCAAGCACATTGTCAAAGGCAACTTCATGACGCTCATTGCGCGGCCCAAGACGGTAGAGCCTGGCGAGTGGATAGCGCACCAATGTGTTGAGCACTACCGGAATCTATGGCATTTTGTCCGGGTGATCTATGAGAAAGAGGATGGTGGTGCGAGTATCTGCAATCCGACCACTTGTCCAAAGATGAGCGCTGGCCCGTGAGTTACCATGTCTCCACAGCTCGCACAAGATTCAGTTGTGCTGATGATGCTTCCAGCAACCACTCCTACACCTGGCTCAACAGCCGCTACGAACCTGTCGAATTGCCCGCCTATGAATACATCACCCTCATGCAGCGATGGGTATCCGGCAAAATCGACGACACGAGGATCTTCCCCACGGATGCCTCTGGGGTTTCTTATGCTCTCAACCCAGCCTTCACTTCGCAACCCGCCACCTCTGCCGATGCTGAATGGCTTGGCATGCGCTCCGGGTTTCCCAAAGAGTTTGGCAGCATCTGCCAGACCATTTTCTTGCAAATGTTTCGCGTCTATGCGCATCTCTACCACGCGCACTTTACCGACCCGTTTTACCATCTTAACCTTGAGAAACAGTTGAACAGCTGCTTTAGCCATTTCATACTGACGGCCACGACGCTCGATCTTTTGAAAGCGCACGAGCTGGAGCCGATGCAGCCGCTGATTGACCTTTGGGCTGCCAACGGGACTTTTCCACCGGAGAGCAAGGCGTACTCTATGGCAAATGTGAAGGTTGGGCAAGAGATATTGGCCGCGGCGGGAGCGACGCAGTCTTAAGAGCGACATGAAATAAGTGGGAGAGTTCCCCGCAACACATCACAGCGGAGGATAAACAGAATACACAGCATCGTTTCACCTGGGAGTCATAGTCTGGGTCAGAAAGGCCTCGGAGTACTAAATTGGTAAATAATTGATAATACTGAGGCGTTCCCAAGTCCACATAGGCTGTCTCGATCTTGGCTACCAAAAAGTGTTGACCGTTCGGAGGAGAAATAATGTTGTCGGCAAAACGCGTTTGGGTCTCTTCTTTGTGAAACGTCAGGTCCCATACGATGCACGACGAACTTGGCAAGACGACTTGCCCTTCTTGGGGGCAGATGAACTCCCGAGGTCCACAGCCCCAAGTTTGAAACCACTCCGGGCACCTCAGTCGCTGGATAGCGAGGCGTCGATAGCGGCAATCAACCTCTAGATGCGTCAAGGCATAGGTGGGGGAGCTTTCGCTGCAAGTGACTCCTTACATGGTGCAGCTCTCAGCAAGACTGCCGCTGCACCAGACCTTATAAACCTCCAGTAGACGTTAATGGACACCCCATCGACTGAGCTCCCCCGCCTAACGCAACGGTCTGCACGCAAGACCTCGAATTCGCAAACAATTCGACAAAACGCCAGGCTCTGGGTTCGACCGCGTCGCTACGTCCGAAATTTTCGAGATCGCTTCATGGCTTTATATTAAAATTATAGGCAGACGTAGGCCACCGATCAAGAAGGCCGTCCTTCTAGGCTGAACTGCGTCGACATTATAAAAATTAGTGACAGACGTAGGCCACCGTTCGAGGCTGAACTGCATCGACACCCAGCCACGACAAGCGCTCGCTCTCTCGCTCCCTCCCTTCGTTCGAATCGAATCGCATCGCATCGCCACTGCTCGACGACATCCAGCCAGCTGATTAACCACAGAGAGAGATGTAGATCGTCGGGGTTTATCAACAGCCCCACGATCGAACTCTTTTGCCTCTCGGTATTCCAGTATCTTGCTTTCTTCCCCTTTGATTCTCTGTCAAAATGGCAATGCATAGCTGTTTTCGTGCGAATGCTGCCTCAAGCATATAGTGATTATATTGTTCTATTAGCTGAATTTGAGTGACTTATGTATCACAAGAGATGCATCTTTGCTTTCTACACATGTCCTGTCCCTCTTCGCACATTTGATCAATACGCTCTGGTGTTTTGATGCGTGAACTCAAATCCCGAAACATCCTCAAAGCCAACTTTGCCAGAGCAGAGAAGCTCTGTAACTTGCGCCTAGTCTTCCCAACTGATCTTTCGGCACCTGTCACATTCAGAATGTGAAGGGCTATTGAGAAGAAAGGGCCACTGCACACACACGTTCGAATCTGGACTTTTCATCTACCTTGCGTCACATACAGCTACTGCGCATCCATCCGGAGGCCATCGCCACGTACTTGTTCCCACTCCTCTAACTTTTCCATTTTCCACTGTGGTCCTATCATCTATGCAGTCACCGGCGCTGCTGCCTCGGTGCCTGTGGGCAACCCTTGGCTTCCCGGCGGGGGCGGCAGAAACATGGGCAGGTATGTAACGACCAGGGACATGAGCGCCATGCCGACGGAGAAGTAGCCGGGGGTGCTCGAGTTCGTCTTGTTGTACTCGCTCTCGCCCAGCCAGTTCTGGATGCTGAAGACGACAGCGGCCCTGTTTTTGAAGACAGATGTCAGCTCTTTTGCTCATCATTTGTGTATTCTCATGTCCCATTCCAAAGTTATGCGAGTGGTGTTTGCGCGGCGAGAACGGGCTCGAAGGATTCGGGTCCAAGCTCTGCCTGCGCACACCCCGATTCTGGGGTCACTGAAACACAATTGCTCGTACCATCCTATATATCGGTTGCGCATGAAGATGGCAGCCATTGGCAGGGTCTGGGACATGGTCGAGGAGACGTCGGGGCCGCTGTCTTTGGCGATTGGGTCCTGGTAGGGGATCACTGTTGGAATAGCTTGCGATTAGCTGTCAAGCTCCCTGAATTGGAGGCATGCGAGGGCTATGTTACCCAGGTCCGACCGTCTCATGTCCTTCTTGGATGCCATGATACTCTCTGGTTGTATGGGAGAGCTGGTAGAATGGGCGAATATGCGATTGGTTCAAGAGATAGGTCGGCGCAATTGACACGATGTTGTCGGCGGACGTTGGAGTCGGGATGCCAGCCGAGGTGGGTCGACAGGGGTTGGGATTCGAGCTCAGCAGGGGTCTCTGTTCCCTGTGTTAGCAAGTCCGCCTCGATGTTTATTATGTAGACACCGCGCTGGGTCAGCTTTTAGATTGGTCCGGTAGCTCACAACTATGGCTCTCACTTGTTTTCATGGTTGAACGAGAAAACTTTCTCTAACCTTGCATTGCTCTTGATAAAAAAGGAACCAAGATGATTTACATCCCGAGTCTCTATCTTGCCATTTGACTTTGGGCACGGCTACAGCGGGCCCTTCGTGTACTCAATGACGAGACGCTGAATTCATCTGCATATGTTGATATGCTGAGAAAGAATACCATCGTAATATATCAATCCATACGCTGTGGTGTGGGCCTCTTGTAGCGATTCCACATGCGCCCGCCTCGGTGCCTCCTGCTTCAACGCAACATGAAGACGTATGATGCAGTCTTTCCTCGAGTGACCTGCGTATGGCATTTCAGACCGGCCGTCGTCAAGGCCAAACATCCATGCTGAGTCACCCCACAATGCAACTTCTATGTGTAAACCGTCATCATATAGATATCAGCCAAAATTGAGAATACCGACTCTTCCTAGGTATGTCTCATGACACTGATATTCTCTAAGGTGACTGTCCCCCAGACCAGCTAATGCGTTCGGCGAAGCCACCAAATCGCTTGATCGCCGCCCAATTCTCGTCATTCCACCATCGAGTCATCACTGCTCCAAACGCGCTGCCTCCTCCCACAGCGAGAGCCGGACATAGAAAGGCAGTCGTTACCAAAGACCGGCGCAAGCGAATCAAATCGCAGAAGCTGTGTATTGCTGTCGAGAAGCCCACTGTAGACTGTGTCGTATATTTAATCTGTCTTGGTATATGGGTCTCGGTAGGATGGTGTAGGCGCTCATAGTACTCATAAAAAGGCATACCCAATACCACAAGGGCAAAAATAATGTAAATGGGACTCAACATGCTTTTGAGGTGGATGCTGGCTCCGAAAGTTGGAATAATGGTGAATGTGACACTTGTGATGTCCTCGAAAAAAAAAATGTGTAGAGAAATGCATGTCTTAACAACGCGACTATCAGTGTTGAGTTGCAGCTCTGCATCGCGGATACTGCAAGTACCAAGTAGTTTATAACATAGCCGCGTGTTTCAGGGTTTCAGCTTCTCAAAGCCGCTCGAATGAGGATCCAACATGCAACCGAGTGCTGATTACCATTGGAGTATACATTGCTAGATGGGATGATATCTTGACCGTGCCGCATTCAATACCAAGAAAACGAATTCTTTTGACTTTTGCCTTCATGCTCCGCCATCAGCATAGCTCGAGCCTGGCATCGTGTATAAACTTTGCGCCGTTTTCTCGAGTCCTTTTGGGCCATGGGAGTGGTGGCAACAATGTAAGGACTCCTGATTGGTGTGGTGAACTTGAAAGAATTCCAATAACGAACCAACCTCAACCAATCCCTCGGCGTTGTCTACCGAGCCTCGCCCGAGGGTGCCCACCTTATGGCCGGTGGAAACCTCCCACAAATATAAAATCCGCGGTGCTGGATTTGGTATTTTCGCAAACGCCTGCTCATATGGTCTTTGGCCTTTTCAATGCGAACTCCATTCCTGCACGTCTCCCCCGTATTGCCTCTTACTTGACGTGCACAGTGCACAGACAAGCGGGACTGGCCAGATACTTTGTGGCCCACCGTCGCAGGTGCTGCTTCTGAGTGCAGTGGGATGAGGTGCAGCTCATCGTGAGCTCGGGCACCAGCCTCTATGCTTGGTGTAGTCTCATGCCATTGCGTAGACAACAAACGCAAGACGGGTGTCTTTATTGGGGTTTATGGATATCGAGTACCCTGTACAGTGTGTCCGGCGCTGTGAAATCGAATCAAGTCTGGACAGGGACGAGTAATACCAGCAAGCGAGAAGATCCGAATGGTGGCGGAAAGAAGATATTTTTCGGATATGATGGCCAAAGCATATACTGATAGCGGCCTCAATTTCAATGTCGTCGTGTCGCCCTTCCAAGGAACTCATCGCCTTGCGCTCAACAGCAGCGATATGAAATCCGTCCAAAAGATCAGCATCCTCGGAGTCCGCAAACCAGGGAGGGTCTCAGAAACCACTCCACACACAGTGTATAGAGTTCATGCTGCTGCCAGTACCCTAGGGTAGGTTTGCGCTCTCAATGGTATCACGGCAGATGTCAACTATAGCGGAGGAAAGACCTTGGCTCTCCTTCATTAAATGTACTGTAGCAAAGACGGATATTTCCAAGAGTCCTAGTATGCTGTTAGTATGCTTGTGTTTGAATGAATACAATAGAAATTGGTAAAATGTATCAAGTCTATACTGTGACTGCAGGAGGCAAGCACTTGGCGGCCAAGTCACTAGGCAGGCTGATAGGCTGATAGGTAGTCGAGAGACAGATGAAGCAAGGGCACTGGTGGACTGTTTCAGATGAGATACTGATACTATTCTGTGATGTACAAAATAGGCATAGCGAATCGATATGTGCGATCATTTCCTTTCAGAGCTCTTCCAAAATGCCTAGTACCCAAATGTTGCCCGCCCTTTCGAACTGTCAAGAACGCCCCCGGCCTCCGTACCAATGCAACCATGGCGATCATGACCTAGGAGTCAAGTCATACAATCATGGTAATAAATGTTGCTGTAAATACATATTGCGTGTAGAAAATCCAAACCGATATTGACATCTGAGGCAAGGGATGCATGCCTCTTGCAGCCAAGCGGCAAGCTACCGTCGGTTCCAGAAGACTTTTCCAAACACCTCGCTTTTCTGCTTCCTTAGCCTTAGACGAGGCTCGCTTGAGCCTTGCCCGTCAGCCCCTCGAATACCGCCGCATGATGCCTCAACGTCGTCGGCCGACGACGAAGACGAAGAGAATGAGGTCTCGGCTTGAGCTGCGCATTTCAACTGCTGCTTGGCCACCTCGTGTCCCTTACGAGACCGTGGTGCCGCGCTTGCACTTCGCGTGCGCTTCTGTGAGGTGAAGCTCCTCGCAATGCGCCGGGCGAAGCTCGCCTCTTCTTCATCAGAATCCGAGTCAAGCTCGAACACGGAGACGGGCATGGGTTGCTGTTGTTGTTGCTGCTGCTGCTGCTGCGACTGTTGATACTGCTTCGGGGTTTCCGGCATTGTGGGTGTCGATGGATTTGTTCGAGCGTAGACGCGTGATGAGGCGCAGCTTTGACGGTGTTGATGTGATAATGGTACTTCAGTTTCTGTCAAGCACCTCTGTAAGAGTAGTGGCGGCGGTATTTTGTGAGCCTCTGATTGGGAGTAGCGACCACCAAAGCCTGGCGTAGACCGGGGCGGAGAGCGAGGTGGTCTTGGAGGCTGTTTTGCGGACCGAATTGGTAATGTTGGGACGTCAGATAGAGGAGTGTTGACGATTATTGGTACAGGTGCTGAAATAACGGATGAACAAGACATGACTGTATCTGACCGTGTTCTGGGGATTCTGATGGGGAAGCGTTGTTTTTGAGTAATGGAATGACCTGAGCTCCTTCGACTTGAGTTCCGTGGATTTGAGCCTTCGACAAATGGAGTCGTTGGGCTGGCGGTCGACGTGATTAAGGACCAAGATGATCTACCTATCGAAAGCGGTACATCTGAGTGAGATTTGGTTGCTCTGGATGACCTTCTCATTGAGTTGAGGGAGGCTGTGGAAGCATTATTGCCCGGGCTTGACCACAGAGATGGGGTACGAGAGTGGACGCCTGGCTTCCGGGGCGACAGTTGCAATACTGCTGGCGGCGTGGTTGTCGGGCTTGGGAAAAGGGAGTAGGTGACTTTGGGTGTGATCGGCCTTGGTGAAGATGGAGGTTCAGTGACAACCAAAGGCCATGAAAATGTAAGTGTTGAGTCCATCACAGCAACACCAGCTTCGGCCTCACGGCCGCCAAGGAAGTACTGATCCTTGGGGTGGCTCTCATCTGGCGATGGTATCAAAGCTGGATAGCTCTCATGTCTATGTTTGTGTTTCTGCGTGGTGCTGTCGGCCTCTCGTTTGGCCTCTTCTGCATTTGCTTCCCAAAACGGATCCTCCCAGAACTTGTCCCAAAGCTCGGCGCCTGAAGCGTGGTAGAAACTCTTGTCGTCCCCATCGATAAATACTATCGACTCCTGATCATCTTCCATGCTGGGGACTGAAGCATCCGAGCCGACTGAGGAGCGGCCGACTTGGAGCTCAAATTGAAACGTTGTATCGAGCTTTGGGCTGCGATACGAGTAATTGGTGATGCCATTGCTATTGGAAGGGTAGTACTTGTTGACAAGCTTGAGATCTGCCAGCTTGCTTGGCTTTCCCATGATGACCAATATCGAAAGGGTAGAAGTCCTCGCCGACTATATCGTGACGTTAGATTTGCTGTGAGATTGGAGATATTGATCTAGATAGGGTGGCACCGTACGCGGACTTTTGCGAGGCAAATGACGAGCCAAGAGAAGGGAAGGTAAACGAGGAATGGCAAAGCACGGTCTATATGTAAAAGGGCACAGATCTACAGAGGTTTTCGTTCGAACCTCGTCCCAAAGTTTAGACGGGGAACAACAACACGAGGCGGGAATGTAGCGTCAGGAATGTAAGAGTGACTTCTCCGGACGTGTGTTTACTATACACGGGAATGTACTCCGCGTGCCCGCGTCCCATTCCGATCTCCTTTTTCCGCACTACACAAAAGGGATGACCCGGAAGATGTAGTCGAAATCCAGAACATGCAAGGAAGAAACTGTGGCAAGCCCAGAATGGAACACTGTCAGTCGAGGCGCACGGGCAAAACGACCCATCTTGTTCCGCGGCAGAGACAGATCTGACAGCTGCAGCTTGTGTGTGGGTCTTCCCACCACCACACAGCCGGGAGGGACGTGTCCACGGTACGGGAAAGGAAGGAAAAAAAAAAAACTTCATCAAAACCCTTGCTCAAACCTTCAGTTCTGAGCGTGACAAGGTCGCACCACTGCCGATGACGTAGTGAGGTTGGACATGGCCCGTCTGCATCAGAAACATCGCCTACCTCAGCAAAAGCAAGTTGTTGGTAGAGGGGTCGAGGGCCTCGAGAAGGGTTCAAGGGCGCGGTCCCCGCGCGAATGTCTTGCCTACAACATTTCCTCGCGCTCAGGAAAATCTGGGGCCGAGTCTCAGGTTCTCAGCGATGAGGGAGAACGGGACCATCATCCCTTGGAAGAGGCTCGTCACTGAACAGCCTAGATAATTGGACCCGAGCGCTGAGACATTTTCTCAGAGGTAGACCCTGATCTCAACGTCCGGACCGGCTGGCAACTGGATAAATTCCGGAAAAGCTGCGGAGTGGCCGTTGTCGAGATATTTTTATGAGCATAATCCTTAAGGCCTAGGCCCTGTATAACTTGGCAAAGACTCCAAAAGAGACCTGCCTCTTGTAAGCTTCCGACGTATCCATTCCGTCCCGTGACACCCAGAATCTGCTTTGCTGAGCCGCCGTGAAACTCCAAGACTGGGAGACTGCGATTCTGGCCAGGTGCAGACCCACGTGCAGCCGCCAACAAACGGAAGCCATCCGTGGATCCGTCTCTTGAGGCTGCGCACTCATCCCAGGGCACTTCGCATAGCGGGATGAGGCTGTCGACGGATATCTACATCCGAGAAGAGGAGGCAGATTCTGCAGTCTCACTTTCTGTACTCACTAGTGTTTCCGGCCTCTTTCGGGGAAGAATAAGCTGGTGATATAGGGGATATGGTTAGTCTGGGTAGTGTCGAGTTAGTTGTCTGCATAAAAACCCCCCAACTAATGCACCTCTCCTCGGCAAAGGAGTGTTTTCACACAGCACGCTAGCTGATGCAGCGAGTTCTCATATTGGAATCGTTCATGTTTCCATGTTTGATCTTTTCCCCTCGGCGCCGCCATCTGCAGGCTTCCCGCCCTTTGTTCTGCAAGAATTGCCGTGGTCCTTGAAGACAAGTCGAATATGACGATGCTTACCGGGCCTTCCAGTCCGCTGCCGAAGAAAGAGGCGAAAAAAAAAGAGGGTGACCGCCTTCTTGCATGCCTAGATCCATTCGACTTGCCTCATCTTGCGTCGTGCTAAGACGGGTGGTGACAGGATCGAATGCTGCCCCGCCTCTAGACCTCAAAGAACGTCGAAGTGTGTTTGCTAAGCAACCAATGCCGTTTGTTGCGTGCCATTGGACTCGAGAGTCTCGTGATTGCAGAAAAACATATGACTGGACAACATTCCAATCTCTCGGGTCTGCTCAGCGCGGCTGAGTGGTGACGTCCTGAGCACGTCTGGTTCCGCGAGTGAGATATGGAGAACGGAAACCCGAAATACCTATGACAAAAGGAAACGAGAGAAAAAATAAAGAGGAAGAAGAAGAACGAATGTAAACAAAGCAGCGGGGCCGGACAGACATGAGAAGGATTGTCGGCGACGGTCGATGCAAGGTACATTTTGAGCAGACGCATACACTATGCACTATGCACTCCTGACACTCCATTCTGGCCTGTCGACGTCAAATCGGGAGAGACAGAGGCAGCCCACCTTTTCCTTTCTCCTGCATGCTGCAGCTTCTTTGTGTTAAGTGCTTGCTTTCGCACTGCTGCAGAGCCTCCTGCATCTCTCGGCGCGGGACGGGACAGCTCCCTGCAGGTCCTCGCGGCCACACCAAAAATAAGAAGACTTCGTATGTAAAAGAAAAAGGGTGATGATCTACCGGTGCCGCTCGTTCTAGTGACCCTCCTCCTCCTCCTTCTCATCCTCCCTAGACAGGGGCCAAACACGGCAGCGGCATCGTGCAGCACCTTGCATACGGTCGGAACAGTATGTCTTGTTTTGGATAACAGAAATTCTGAGAATTTGTGGCCAGGGCCACGCTCAGTGGGGAGAGAAGAAGTTTCGCCAAAAAAGAAAAAAAGAGCGCCTGTCTTCTTCTCCAACTCTTACCCCCCCCCCAAAGAACAAGGATGGCTACTTTGCCCAAAGCTAAGCATATGTGTCGTAGAAAAGCAACTGAACAAAATATATTAGCAGAACATACGATCCTTTGCCCAAAAACCATATACATTACCTACAACAACTAGCGATCGTGCCACTGCACTTTCGGCCCGGGCATTGCTGAACGCTTTGGCATTTGTGCCAATATATCATTCCCCACCCCGGCCTCTTCTTTCCTGTTCAGCTCACCATCAACGCGCGACTCTCACGGTATTATGGGATGATTTTGGGCCTTGACGTAAAGTAATTCATATTTCAGTGCTCACGCAGCAAGTAGGTATCACATCTCAACATCAAGCCTCCTCCACGCGTCCAGCCCAGAACCACCCCTTGCCCCTCCTCATCTTCCTCTCCACCTCCCTCTCCTCCAACGGCAACGGACTCTCACCCGCCAACACTGTCCGCCGATGCCAGCTCCCCGAGAACATACCCCTCGGGTCTGCCTTATCCCGCGCCCGTCTCCACGCATCCAAGTCTTCGCCATACATGTGCTCCACATCTTCCACGGTCACCGTCGCAAAGTTCTTGGCCCAGTGCGGCTTCCCGCCGAGATCGCGCATCAGCCACTCAAACGCCCGGTAGTAGAGATCGAGACAGGGCGGCTCGAGGTCATAGGGCCGGTACGTCGTCGCGTTGAGGTAGAGCGTCGGCTCGTCCTTGCACGTCGGGTCGAGGAACGGGCGCTGCTCGATGCCTGTGCCGTCGGTGTTGCCCAAGAAGCGCGAGGTGTCCGTTACGCGCACCTCGATGGGCGCGTGCACGTACAGGCCCCTGCTGGAGAAGGGAATACCGTGCTCGCAGTAGTCCCTGTCACCCGGCTGAAGGTTGTTCAGCCAGCAGCTGAGCCTCTTGATCGCCTCGGGGCCCTTGCGCAGCGGGAGAGCCCACTCGTTGACGTACTGGCTGTAGAGACAGTTCATGAGAAGGGCCTTGCGTTGAGGCTGCACGGCCGAGGTAGTGGAGCCGTTGGCGAAGCCATACTGCATGCCAAACACAAACCATTCCACGGTGGGGAGGATGGACGGGATATATTGCGCCACCCATAGTAAATTGTGGTAAACGTAGTAGCCTAGCGCGCCGTCGTACCATGATGATGGCTGGTCGTAATGGTCTTCAGTGGCCATGTTTGCTTTCCACACCACAGAGCGACGCGTGTACGGGAACCACCAAACGCGCACAAAGTGGCCCGATGTCCACAGCGTCGTGTCCCAGTCGCGAAACATCACTGCGTCGCTGTCGACGGTCTGGTCCCATTTGAGGCTGTACGCCGGGACTGTCTGGAATTTGATCTCGACAATAATCCCCAGTGCGCCAAGCGATATGAGCGCCGCACGGAAGAGCTCATTGTTCTCTGTGCGGCTGGCCGTGCGCACACGCCCGTCAGCGGTGACGATTTTGAGTTCCACGATGGATTGGGAAATCAGGCCGTGCTCAAGTGAGCTGCCATGTGTGCCGGTCGAGATGACACCTGCTGCAGATTGCTCGTTGATACTGCCCAAATTTGGCATCGCCAGGCCGAGCCGGTCGAGTTCCTCGCCGAGCTGCCACAGGCGAATGCCCGCTTGGAAGTGAACAATGTTTGTGGAGCGGTCCACATCTAGAATTTCGCGCAGATCGTCTAGATTGATGAGCCAGGAAGATGTGCATGTGAGGTCTGAGGGTGAGTGGCCAGATCCGGTGGTGGTGATGCGCCGGCGGGATGTGCGAGCAAGGTTGATGGCCTTTTGGACCTCCGGGACAGACTGCGGGCGGATGTAGAGCTCTGGGCTGCATGTGAAAGTCCTGGCCCACGTCTTGTGGGCGTGGCGCGTGGTGGCGCGAAAGGGGATGTTGTCGGCCGAGGATTTCTGTATGGCGTCCAGGACGCGCTGGTCGAGGCTGGAGAGGTCTGAGGCGGCCATGGTGAAGGCGTCTTTGAGACTTGGCCTGACCTGGTTTCTTGATGAGTGAGAGGTCGATCTATGGTAGGGCCGCCTTGAGGATTTTATTTTCTTTCTCGTAGTGCAAGGAGAGTATCCACTTTACCCGAGGAGGGGGGTATGGTGTTTCGGCGGTGGCCCACTTCTGGGGTTGCGAGTCAGAATTAGAAGCCTCTGTTTGGATGTATGGTGTATCAGATGGGAGGAGCCGGGATAAGACCGCCTGATGCTGTAGTTTACAAAAGGGAAAGAGGGGCCTCTCGTTCGATCTTTTTTTTTTTTTTTTGCTATCGCCTGGCCGTCGTCTATGGATGTGGCTGGCAGGCGGGTTCGGCGGTCAAGAAGGAGAGAGTTCGAGAGGATGAAATGTCGCACCGATGCAAACGTCTGTGATGTATCTTGGCCCGGATACTGCCGTCTAATCTGTAGATCTCGTCTGAAAAGCCTCCGAGTGGGTCCAAGCTGTTGATGCTGGGCTGGCTGCTAGCTTACCTCGGCCAGCATGAGAGAACAGTGTGCCACGAGGGCACGTCTGCGTGAGTGTAAAGTTTTCATGGCGAGTCCGATAACAAGAGCAGCAGGATTTGCCATACGACATGATATTGCGCAAGACCGGCGTAACAGATCGATGATTGCTCCATTTTCCATTGTTTGCCCGAAACAGCTAGAGCCATCTCGGGCGGTCAGCCCTGTCAATGTCAGGCCATCCCTGTCGCAGATCTAGAGAGATAATGCGCGCGGCATTGGTCGATCAGTTGGCAGGGGACAGCTACTATAAGTATGTAAGCGGTCTTCAAACAAAGTCGTCGTCAGCCCCTATTCGGCAATCGTCTCTTAAAGGTATTGCTGACTGGTAGATGCTGCTGCATCATGTAGGTATACATCTCTTGTTCAGAGAAAGAAAGAAAAAAAAAGGAGGGGTAAAAAACACACACAAAAAGCACAGATATGTAGCTCATGTAGTGGTAGTATGTCCTGTACGTTACAGTAGCCTTGGAAAGACGATGCCAGGTGATCCGCGCTCCCGCAGATCGACCGCGCCCCAGCATTGATCTCCTTGGCAAGACGACGACGACAACAACCACCACCAACCTCACAGGTGACGCTACATATTTAGTGAGCCTCACCATTTCTTCTACTATGGCTGAACAAACCGTCACTACCAGCAACCCGCCCGTGCCCCGCCCGACTCCCGGCGCTATCACCCTACAGC
>JAPEVC010000132.1:0-103458 GCA_027946555.1 Gnomoniopsis sp. IMI 355080
GTTTTGGGGTCGGCACTAGCAGTCCGTACTTGGGTAACTACGACTATCTATCTCCTACTAGGACTACATGCGATACTCCGTACGCGTAGTAGGCTCCTCAGGTATGTGGTGTGATTCGAATACTATGCTACGAGGTCGTTGCCAAAATCTAACTCTTTTTCTCCCTTTGGGACTCTAAAAACAACGGCAAATAGTCGGGGCAAAACGTCTTATAAACATGATGTAGATGGAGACAAAATAAGGTCCGGCATGAGGAGATGCAGCACCTACTAAGTCAGGTAATCTAAATGGCAGCTTGCATTGTCACGAGACCGGGGAGCATGCGAAGGGTTTCTGGTACAGCACAAAAAATTGAGTTTTCGTCTGATGTCATTCCAAAGTTTGTTGTGACAATAGCAATGAGACGTTGCCAATGTGAAGGTGTGGGGGGGGGGCGGCTTTCGAGGCTAGAGTCACATAACTGCGCGCGCGCACACACACACACACCTACACCTGGGTACGCAAATATCCGAAGACCAGGTATCAGATCCTCCTTGTTCAAACCACCCACTACAGCGCCATGCGTCCCCCCCTCCCCTTCTTTAAAACCTGCTTCGGACATTTGTTTGCAAATCCGGTAGAAAACAAGTAACTACAAGAAAATTCATTCGGGGAAAAATACGTCCAACGCGTGGGGAAGGAAGGCAAAGGCCTCTCTGTTAGTTCCTTGCGTGCCCCCAGTATGAGACAACGCTGTGGCTAGAAGCCAGAGCCCAAGTTCGAGACCCATCGAGAATTCCTTTCGAACACCCATTATTAGCGGGTCACAATTGTGTTCCACTGTCTATTCTTTTTGGTGTTCTTTTTTTAATTTGTTTTCCTCCAAATTGCGTATTCTTCGTTTCATTGTCAGGACGTTGTCGAGGATTACATTTTATGCGATTCGAGTCCCAGGGGGGCTCCAGGCGAGTTGAGCCCAAGGCACTGGCTCTGGGTAGTTTGCCCCGAATGCACCGGCACCACGTGCGTTCGAAGGGTTTGGGCGAGTGAATGGCAATCAACCTTGGAACGTAGTGGGCAGCCGGTGGGATGGTAGCGAGAGTTACGGTTCCAGACCGGTCAGAAACAAGGTTCTGGTCGGTCTGCTGCAATGGGGATAGTGGGACATCTGGCCCTTGCCTGAGCTCGGTGAGCAAACAGTGGGTCTGGTGATGGGGAAAGTGAAGACGAAGGCATGGGGGCGGGGCAAGGTAGTCGTGGGATGTATTTTCATCACGGTTTATAACATCTTTGTGCTTTACTGGGCCTTGGGACATTCATGCGTGCGTCCACTCCGCTCCCGCAACGCCAAAGCTACGCCCCCTTTTCTTCAACTACTTTCTAAGGGGGCGAACAGGAGAGAATAAACACTATGGCATCCTTTTGGAGGGCTTCAGAGAAATGGTCTGTACGCAAGCCGATTCCCTTTGCATGCAAGCCTCAAGGAGCGTTCGAGGATCCCCTAGGAAGGTAGCATTTCCCCCACCGCAGCATGCATAACCATAGGCATGTCCTAAGATACTAGGCTTCTAGGATACCAGGTTGAACAGGAACGCAGGTTTTAGAAAATTGGAACACAATTTCTTTCTTCAAGCTATCTCGTTAATGACATGTATGTTTCCTTGTAGCACGGCAGTGAAGAAATGATAGTAGGAAGTCGCTTGTGGATTTTGTGTAATCGATAGCCGCTTGTAGATCAGGCGCTTCCAGACGGGCCGTTCCAGAAATAAAGCTGACTGTCAACGTGATAGGATCGCCAATGGTTACTTGCCGATAGGATGACCACCAGTGGTCAAATCCACTCGTAGGGTATTAAACGTGTGTAACTCCATTTCGACTTTGGCTGGCTACATCGCGAAGGTCAGGGTTCTGGTATTTGTCATTGTGGCCCTAGTCGGTCTCAAAGCGGCCTGGTCCTAGTATCCAGGTATCCCGGGTAATAGCTTCAAGGGAAAAACAGTCGGGGGAGCCCTCCCAGTAACTCGGTCCTTAGACTGGGGTTCAAGGCTTGTCTGGGCATGGGTCCGCTTGAAGCCTTGAGATTGTGAGACTTGTCGTCGACGTCTCCTGGCGGTTGGGTACCTGGTCTCAAGGAAGGGCCGGGGGGGGACCGGGGGGCGGTTGGCTTTTCGCTTCTTGTGAGAAGACTTGGCTATGATCCGGCGGCAAGGCTCCAGCAATTTTCGTGGACCCTGTTTCCCTTTTGTTTGGTCCGTGAAGCTGGGTCGTACTCTTAGGACTTAGAGCGGAGAGCTTCGGAAGGGGATGACTGTTCACCTAATGGTATTCAAGGGTGCCGAACGGCTCGCTGTGTTTCCAATGTTTAACGAGGGTCCTTTAACTTTTTACACTTCGGCTAGGTAACGCGGCCATGGCCGCACCAACAGTTTTGTATTCCTTGGTAGCAGAACTGAAGAGGACTTGCAATAGTGTACGGTTCTTGGCTTAAGATACTCGGGCCCGTCGTGGACACCGCGACCCGGTGTCGGCTGAACTTACTATAACCACTCGGAAGAAAGTCTTGGCTGATGTTTGTAAATCTGGAAGTCCCGTATTCTTCCGACTCAGACGGTACATATGTCATAAAAGTGAGCGTAGTTTTCAAAAGCGACCCCGAAAATGTATGGCATTATGGTTTTCCCGTTATGCTGTCGACCGTTCTCGAGCTATTCAAGGCTCATGCCTCAAGCAAGGGGGGGATTACGTTTATTCGCGCTTCCTCCGTACGATTCAGTTGCGGCCAACGTAGACCCTGCCACCGGCGGTCAAGTTCAATATAAAAATTGTTGAAGACTCAGGCGATGGCGATTCGGTGAGTTGAAAATTGCCAGGGGTTTTATAAATTCAACTCCGGATAGCTTGGTATTCCTCGCTCTTTAAACCTCGACCACAAGGCGGTAGACAAGGTTGGATGATGGCCATCGGCTACTCCCAGCGCCAACCGTACCCTCCTAGGTACTGCAGCTAGATTTATGCCGCCGTTCTTGGCTACAAGATAGATATGCATCGCACTCATGTTTCAAGATATATTGTTTACGGATTTCTGAGTTCTTGAACTCCATCTCTGCAGGCGTGGCCGCCGTATACACAGGCCTGTCGATATTGTCGTTCTGTTGGCCGTCCAGGTCTCCTCGCGAGTTCCGCTGAGACTGCTCGACCAAGATGCACTTGAACCATCTCACTCGATGATCCGACGGCATTACGCCAGTTCCTACGAAGGTGGATCTTCAAAACGACGCCCGGATTCGGCCTCCAAGCGAAGTTTCAATACCTAGGTATTCTGCCCCCATCGGACATGACTTTGATATTTCCAGAACCAAGCTGGTGAGCAGCGCCAGCATTGAGAAGCGTCAAAGGTAGTGCAATATATTACAAGAGACTTTGGGGCTTTTCGAGAACTCAGCTCCGCCCCAACATCCTCTGAATACACAATTCAGCCCTGTAGGGCTGGATCAGCACCTCGTGTCAAGCACCTGCTTCCGTTGGAGGTCCGTCCATTATGTGGTCTCATGACTGCCAAAGTCGTCGAGCCTACTTGTAGTACCTATATAGTACTCGACGCTTACCATGTCAGGGTCCGCAGCTGGCTAGATACGAACCCCCCAATACGCCTGGCTGCCCGTGAAGGAACAGTTTGTAGCTTTGTAATGTTAGCGAAATGTCCGACAAGTAAAACACTTGTTCATCCTAGACCAGGGGCTGATCGTCACGACGAGGCTTGACTGTTTACCAGTGTACCATTTGCTAGTGAGGGCGAAGATCCTCTCCAACTAGCTAGTTACAAAGGCTAGTCTGCTCAGAATCATACTTAGCATCGGTTCAGTGTTGATCTCCGACAACCATGTAGGTTATTGTCAGCCAAACGCCCTTGATGCTCTTGGCTCAGGTCTGCCCAGTTTGAGGTAGCCCGACTTTGACCTACGACAGCCCTAAGCCTAGAGCTCTTTACTGTGCAAGTTTACACGGGGTTCTCTACTATATGAGATCCATCGAGTATTTCGCCGACTCATAATGATTGGCGTATCCTATAGTTCTATAACAAATGGGTTGATAGATATGCATGTGTATGCATATATATGTACCTAGGTATTTATATTTGGCAGCGAGGAATATAGGGGTTTAGTGTGGTACATTTCATATATACCGGGTTGGAGAACGATAGTATGGATCAATTCCCTAGTTGTGACGGCGTCGACTGTAATGCTAAGTGCATGCCTAACTCAATTCTACTTCACAAAGCTGCTTATTAACATACCTAGGTATCTAGGTTGTTACCCTAGGGTATTATGAGTTGCTATAATAAGTATGCATAATTACATCTAATCGATTACTGGTTTAATCGAATTAGTATACCTAGGTACTTCTGAGTCTTACTATTGTCCTGATTACTTCATATGTACCTCTCACTTGCTATATAGACCATGGACGGCTAGGGCATTTGGGCAGCTGATAAATTGATCAATCGGAAATAGACGCCGGTGGAAAAGATGGCAAGGAGATATATGCATAGCGCTAGAACGAAAGCATACTTAGGTACTTCCATATTGCACAAAAAGCCAAGCGCACAAGAAGTAAGTATATAAGATGTTTATATGGACCTCAAGCTGGCGGGGTTAGCAGATCTTATCAACGACCTGAACAGAGTTCTTTGCTCAAGACAATATCTCTGTATAGCTTCCTTCCTCATAAGTCGAGTGAAAACAGTCGCGATGCGGCTCCTCAATACCAAAAGCCTGCAGCTTATTTCCATGCCTGACGATGGCATCCCGCCATACGCAATCTTGTCACATACATGGGGTTCTGGAGAGGTCTCTTTGCATGATATGCAAGAATTTTGCGGAAGACTCCTTTGCACTGACAGCCGTATGGAGTTGTACCGAGCCACGAAAGGTCTGAAGAAAGTCATCGACGCTGCCAATCTGGCTTTATCTGGTGGTCACGAATGGATCTGGATCGATACCTGTTGTATTGACAAGACGAGTAGTGCAGAGCTGTCCGAAGCTATCAACTCCATGTACAGGTGGTATGAGGACTCTGTGGTGTGCTATGTATTCCTTGAGGATATCTTGGCCCCCTTGAACTACGACGAGAAGATCCTGGAAGACTGGCATTTTGACAATGACAGCTTGCGGGAAAATCAATTTCACAAAATGCTTAGTCAAAGCAGATGGGTTACAAGAGGCTGGACTCTACAAGAAGTCATAGCTCCACACCAGGTTCACTTTCACTCCGGAGATTGGGCACTCATTGGTAAAAAGAGTAACAGGGTTTTCCAACGAGCTTTGTCAAATGTAACAGGAATCGACCTAGGAATTCTGTCCGGCCAAACTACAATGGCGGAGATCAGTGTTGCAAACCGAATGAAGTGGGCATCTAGAAGGCAGACCACTCGTTCTGAGGATGCTGCCTACTGCCTCATGGGTATTTTCGCCGTCAATATGCCCCTTCTTTACGGAGAAGGTGGCCAGCGATCGTTCATTCGTCTACAAGAAGAAATTCTCAAGGCTACTGACGATCAGAGTATCTTCGCCTGGAAACTTCCAGCCGAGTCTAATGACGACAAAACTATGTTCGGATTGCTGGCGAACTCTCCAATCCTTTTTGGCAACGCTCCCAGCACGCGAACACTATCAACAGAGTTCCAATCAGCCACCAGTGTTCCGTGGACGATGACAAACAAAGGCCTTCAAGTCCAACTTTACATACAGCCAGTTGGCGATAGTTCTGAAGAAGAATACCGGGCAATTCTGGATTGCTGCCTTGAAGAGAACGAAAACGAAACCATGGGCGCCCAACTTCAAGGACGTAGTCCATCCGTACGACTTCGAAGATTGGTGGGAGACCAATACACGCGGATCAAGGCCCGAGACTGCGAATGGGTTCCAAGTGCCTTGAAAGGAGACAGTGGTGGTTATGAATCATTCTTTGTGAAACAAAATCCATCGCTCGTGCTGCCTCGGCTTGCACTGTGTGACTCCTCAAGGTTCAAGCATCGTTCAAATGGATGGCATTTGCGACAAGTTTTTCCCAGCATCCAATGGAGCGAGGATACTGGGACATTCCGGTTTCAACATTCTCGACTTAGCGGAATACAAGCTATTTTCCGGTTCGAGAGGAGCAGAGGGTATCTGGAGAATGTGGACATTATCATTGTACTTCAGCAGTCAGCTCGTTGGGAGCTCGAAGTGAAATACTTTGCCAGCGCATCGGAAGGCAACGACCTGGAACGAACCTACGTCAAGCTGAATCGAATTTGGTCTGCGGGGCCTGATACATCTGAGCAGTCGGAGAGAACGAAATGGATCCAGTCATCCCTAAGCTACCAAGAAGCAATGAGATCCGTCGCCGTGGAGATGGTGAAGACTGTTCGAGCTGGCCGTGGTTTGTACCTCATGAACGTTTGGGAAAGATTCGAATATAGCGAACTCGATGGTACTTCTGTCTCCGAGTTCGAGATGCATGAAGACTCACTCGAGGCGAATCCCTCGAGCGAGCGAGGGCTACGATTCTGATAAATTCGGAGACTGCGGTACCTGTGAGCCATATCAGCGAAGACATAAAGAATGGCCGGCTTAAATCACTCTTCCATCCGATGGACTCCCGCGAGTACTCGGAAAGGCTTGACGTGCGCAGTCTATTCAAGTCCAAGACTGACGACATGATACGTCGCATGACTGGTGATTCCATGGAAGTTGATCTTTGCTTGTCTGTGCTTGTGGAGAATTTGCAAGACGTTGAAAGAATTCTCGCACGCGCCCATTCACGTGCAGTCAGGGAAGGGGCACTGTCTGGGGAAATTTTTTATGGGGGACATGAAGGTCTCCGGGCTATACACACTGCGAGTTTTACGACTAATCCGGAGATCATGTCGGCGCTCATCCAGAATGGGCTGGACCCCCTTGAAAAGACTAAAGAAGGACATAATGCATTGCAATTGGCGTCCATACTTGGCAACAGTGGTATCACACAAGCTCTCCTGGGGACCGCCCCCGTGGCTGAGACCAAGGATGAATTCGAGCCAGTCTATCCAAATGCATTGACAAGGCTTCGGTCATATTTTGGCTCGGAAACATTAACAGGAGACACAGCTCTTCATCTGGCAGCAATGTGTTGTTCCGATGAAGAATTTGCAAGTATTGTTGTGGAACTGCTGAAATCAACTGGTGTTTGCCTATCAGAATGGGGCGAGGACGAAGCCAAACAGGAGCGCGAGTACCTTTTTAACCTACCGAACAGCGGTGGTGAAACAGTTCTCCACAGAGCTATCGAGTCTGGCAACCTTGAGGTCGTCGAAAGTATTTGCAGAGAGACACCTGAAGCAATGACCCGTATGGATAGCTTGAGTCGATCAGCCATGTGGCACGCAGCGCACAGGGGTGATACAGACATGTTGAAGGCCATTATGAGTGCATATGCGCACTGCAAGAGCCCGCCATACATACATTTATCAGATGATAACGGTGTCACACCGTTGCATGTAGCATGCTGGAGCGGACACCTTGCATTTGTCCAGGGTTTGTTGGAATGCGGAGGTATCTTTTATAGGATGACTCGACTTTTTGGTCTCACGCCCGCTGAGATCGCACGAGAGAATGGAAAAGTTGATGTCGCAGAGTTTCTGGAGGTTATGGCCATCTCAGATGTGGTGAACTACAGGACTATATCCATAACGCATCCATATTCGGCTTGTTGTTGCTCGTCGTCTATGTTGGCCAACGAGTTTCACCGTCAACCATCGTCTTGAAGGTTGAGTTTCTTCAGAAACTCCCTGAAAAGGGAAGGAGACATTGGCCGCAGTCAATCCATAGATGTGAAGCTGGAGGCAGATCAAAGGGGAGTTTGAACGGACATCAGGCATTATGTGAAGACAACCTTGGAAGGGCCACGTCGTGAAATAAAATGCGATTGTAGTCGACCTTGTTGTTGCATCTGCAGACTTCTTCAGCTGTCTATATTAGGAACTTCTCACTAACACGCTGTGGCAACACTGATTTGAGTTTCAAATAATTCGTCAAGCATCAAGACGACATTAAACTTGACTGTTTCCAGGAATCTGACAATACATGCAGGGACTGCTTATGCCTGCACATAGTAATGCTCACCTAGTAGCAGGTCAAACAGATCAGGCCTAATAGGTCCAGGTTTCTTATCTTGTTATTTCGGCCAGAGTGGGTGCTGCAGTCACATAGTACCTTTGGCCAGATACTCAAAGCCTCGATGCAGCACCGACTGCGACTTCAAAGCCCCTGAGCTCTCTCCGTGTGGGTTGTATAGCAGCGTGCAAATCTACCTCGGTCTTCCAGCCCCAAGCCTTGTCTTTTTCTGTTCCATTGCTTTCCCCATTCAGCACCTTCAACATGTATTGACCGATATTCGGCATAAATCTGGAAAATGTATCAGTTTTGTTCATTCTTACTCTGAGAGAAAGGAAAGGGAGAACCGGGGGATTTACTTGTACCCGCAGAAACTTCCTCCGGTGATAATGAACATGCTCTTGATCTTCGGATGCTGACACAAGAGCAGGTCTTCCGTTGGAGTGTATGAGTCCCAGCACAGCCTCCAGTATTCAGGCTCACTGCGAGCAAAATATGGCATCAATTTGGAAGTCAGAATAGCCTCGGTTTCTCGCTTCAGTCCCTGCGGTATCGTTCTTTGGTCCTCACCGACCGGCGGAACCGAAATTCTTTGTCCCGTGGCAGTTGTGATAGTGTTGACCAGTTTCGTTGCCGAGTTGTTATACTTCAATAACCCATTGTCCTTCCACGGAGGTATGACTTCCCCTGTCTTTCCGTAGATCACACAGGGCATCTCGCACCCTACCATCTTCTCCACCTCTCGCTCACTCACGCGGTAATATGCCGACACAATAGCCGTCGCCTGCGCCTGTCGCTCGACTCGATCTTCGTACTTGATGCCCAATGCGTCTTCCACTGGCGAGACGAGGTAGCTTGTCCACGCGCCCGTGGCCAGTACCACTTTCTCCGCCGTCAGCCGCTGTCCATCCGCGGTCCTTACACCCTCAACCCGCCCTGCCTCGCGATTCACCAGCAGCTCCACCACATCGCCCACGACCCTCCTTACACCCTTCTTCACAGCCGTCTCCATATACCTTCGTGTCGCGTTCGCCGCATCCACCCAACCCGCATCCGGATTAAAATACGCCTCGCCAAACCCGGCTGTCTTTGTGCCCGCCAACACGCTCCACCTCTCACCCGAGGCGATGCTGGCAAGGGTTACATCTTGCATGATGTGGGTGCCCCTGCCTCTCAGTGTCTCATAAATCCGCTTCTTTACATCACTGCCCTGTTCGTCGAGCATGAGCCATCCAACCTTGTGGAAGCAGGGCCCGAGCTCGGGGCTCCAGAACCAGGAGTGGATGGCCTCATTGGCAAGGTTGCAGTAAAGTGTGGACGGATAGTCGGCGCGGATGATGCGATTAATATCGATGGCGGCCGCGGAGACTGGCGGTGATGGCTCGCGGTCAATGATGGTCACTTGGGAGGGGTCAGCGTAGGAATGAGCGAGGTGGTACGCCGTCGAGACGCCGAAGGTACCGGCGCCGACGATGAGGACTGTGGGTTCTGTGTTGGCCATAGCGATGGGTGTGGTAGACATAAACTCTTATAAGTTGCTTAGCTTAGAATAGAATTGTACCGACTACTAGATCTACCTTCAAGATTGCACAAATAGAGGGTGAAACTTCACATCGAAGACCCGGACAAGCAAGTGCTCATAGGTAGGATGAGTGGGAAAGAAGGGAACTAGTCTCTGACGCCCGCCGGCCTCCCATAAAATCATGTCCCGCTTCGATATATCGTGTCTTGGCTCGGGAAGAGAGGTTCTCGGAGATCTCTCGTGGTATTGATCCAAGAAAGTCGTCTATCCATGCTCACTCCCCGCAATTTCAAGGTTGTATTTCATGCCATCCTTTACCCCGGATTCCCTTCCTGTCGGTACCTACTTCTACCGCGTGGGGAAGACGATGTGGGGGTTTACAGTGTGGCACCAAGTCTTCCAGTCATGATTTGGGGGCACGTTTTGTCACCTAAATTCAACATCACTTCCCAGGTATTGATATGCTGTCGAGTGCATGCGTGAACATCTCTTTGCGCCTCCTACCATTAGTTCTCCCCTCTCGAATTGCCACAATGGATTATATCGAGCCACTCGGTCGTGGATATTCGTGAAAATACAAGTTTGCTGAAGATAAAAATCGCGAAAGTTTGATCTGAGCGTGATGCCAAGTTGAAAGCGCTTCCTGTGGCATATAAAAAAACAAATGTGTGTGTGCTTGTGAGGCCGAATTGTCGTTGACGAGGAACGCAGGGCAAGGAGCCAGGTACTAAAAATAGCCTGCCACCCGCCGCTGCCATGTCATGTCAGCCACACCTGGCCACGCATGTTTCTGGTGGGGACCCCTGCCGGTAGGCCACCGGTTCCACTTACTATAGCAGTAGTAGAAGGGCTGGCGGTTGCTGCCCAGGACTCCGCCGCCCGCATTCCAGCATCGACCGCACCGACCGCGTCACCAAGCCTTTTGCATAGCCACCTTCATTTTCGTTTCCCTGGTTCTCAAGTTTGGCCTGGTTCTCTATATTCTGGTTTTTTTTTGTTATTCTGTCTTTCCTTGCGATACGAACTGACGACGACAATTGGTTTATTACCGTCTTGTCCTCCTATTCACTACTTCTTTCGACTTCTCTTGTTTTCCCATCACGACACTCGCTCGCTATACATCACAATCAAGCTACATCGGATCACACCGAGACGACGCATAATCTTGTCTCCATCTGGACAGACCATTTGAAAAGATTTTGAAAACATACACAAGGATCATAACCACCACAATCTCCCATCCTCGACTTCTTCTCCCAAACCAAACGCCATAATGGCGCCCGCCATCCCCCCAACCGTTCCGCGCGCCCTCCTCGCCGCCGGTCCAACATTCATCCTCCGGCGCTCCTCCCTCACGCTCACCTCCGACGCACAAAAAATCACCGTCGGCGTCTTCTGCGGCTATGTCGTGGCGATCGCGATCCTGTGGTACTTCCCGATCAAGTTCGTACGGAACATCCTCAAACCATTCAAATGGCAAGCCGTTGCTTTCCACGAGCTGGGTCACGCGCTCGCCTGCAAGCTCACGTGCGGAAGCGTCATGTACATCACGCTGGACATCAACGAGGGCGGTGCAACGCAGATGAGCGGCGGTCTGCCGGGCATCACGTACCCGGCGGGTTATTTGGGCAGCAGTTTGTTCGGAGCGCTGTTGATCTTCTGCGGGTTCGACATTGTGGCCAGCAAGATCGCTAGTCTGGTGCTGGGCGTGCTATTTTTGTTGTTGATTTGGTGGGCGGTCATTCGTGTCACGCACGTGCAGATGAAGGATGGCGAGAGAAAATGGCTGGCACCATTGATCATCTCGTTGAACACGGGGGCGATGGTGGCCTGTTGGTTTATTGCGAACTCGGAGGCGTTGCGGTATTACATTGTGAGTTGCCTGCTACCCTGTCCAATTGATGGTAGCTTCCATGGCTAACCACGTCATCTCTGTAGCTATTTGTCGGCACCCTTACGTCGACCTACAGCGTGTGGGATATTGCGGATGACTGCATCTTCCGTAGCGTGGAAGGATCCGACTCATTCCAGCTGGCTAAGAAGGCCAAGAGCCATGGACTTTGCCTGTGCTTCTGCATCAGCAGTGGGCGTGTGCTGGGTATCATCTGGTGGCTCATCTCGCTGGGTCTCATTGTTGCTGCTGTCATTGCCGGCATCGCGGCGTTTCCCCAGACAGAGTCGCAGCAGCAGACGCAATCGGATGGCTTCATTGATGCGTCGCCTCGGTTCTGAAGGATGGGTCGGGCTATAATGATACTGGCTGGTCCAATAGGCCAGCTTATAGACATTGGGCGTTCGCGTTGACGTCTCGCCTGGGACATGTTCTGGAACACCTCAGGAACGAAGACCCGGGGTCGCTGTCGGGTTGCACAGCAACATGCAACACTTCATTTGAAGGGGATGACAGGTTATGTTATATTGGATGGATTCTTTTTTGTCTTTGACTCGGCTCAGAGAAGCTTGTTGAGCATGCATGATACCCCTTTAAATAAACTAGTGTGTACGATATGGTTGCATCGCAAGCCTATTTATTTGGCAGGCCTGCTTTGAATTTGAACAACCGTGCTGTAATAGACTTTCCTGTACCTATTGAAGAATCCTATTGCACTGTAAATATTTGGTTTTCGAATTTGATTCCTAGTCGGACCGTATAGATTCCCTCTCCTCCGCCGCAGCCCCCGGGGGAGTCACTCCAAAAAAAGAAAAAAGGGGCGTGATTGAGCACTCTGTCCCCAAGCCCTCTACAGGGAGGGATCAGTTTTACTTGCAATCCCTGATAATTGAAGGATCACAGAGCGTGCACGCGCCTCGTCTCTCGTATGCGGTCGACCTCGAGAGCCAGGTTAGTTGGCATTGCCCTGAACAAAGCCATACATCTTCACATGAGCCCCGAGATTTAGACAATGCAAGCCTTTTTTGATTTTCTATTTCTTCCTTTTTTATTTTATTTTACTAAACGCTACACTTGAAGTGGTAGGTATCAGGCTGGTCCCCAATCATGTCGTCATTCTTATATCGTCCATGGTCCTTTACTTCAGGCATATTATCATTTTGGATCGTCATGCCCTATCTGATTTCCGTACCTTGGCTCCCACTCTGATGGGACCGATGCCGTGTCAGTAAGCTTTTCGAAGCTTCCCGGGCTCACACTGTTCAACTCAAATTCCGTCGTCACCGAGATCGTCCCAGGCATTTTCCTCGATTTTCGATGTGATCGAGGCGTCGAGATGTGATAAGGTGTTGTACTAGGCTTGGTTGCCTTCGCGGTGGACCACCCGAGAGTCCTGGGAATCAGGCGGCTGAAGAAGAATCGGCTATCAGGAAGACAAGCACAAATCACTGCAATCGAGGCTTCGAAGTCGGTCCAGTACCCGAGAGGAGCCATGTCGACTGCACAGTACGTGGGGATGTGTCAGCAGGCAAAATTATTGCAGGGTGTGGGCAAGATGTTGAGATTTCGGACATACCGGTCAAGTTGGTGATAACACGCGTGTCCCAGATGGCAATGCAACGGACAATTCCAATGATGGTCCAACTGTGATGGGTCAGGATGACCTTGTCCACTTGAGAGGGCAGGGGAGGGGGGGTGAACATACGCAAAGCCCATGCCAAACATAACAACGACGCCGATCTTCTTTTTAGTCGACAACTTCACTTTCAGTGTCTCGTGTATCGGCAAGCTAATCATGACGATATCCATGACAATGGATACGATACCCTGGCCCAAGGCGAAAGCGTACAGGTGAAAACAGCTATAGTTCGTGTGCTCCCCATCCCAGGTTTCCCAGAAAGCCGACACTGGGCGACACTGGAACGCGACCATGAACTGGAATATCATCCAGACTACAATATTGGCGCCTATGACAACATAGGCAGATCGTCGGAAGGTCGGAGAATGGCTGAAGATCCGGAGGAAGAAGAAGCACATGGATAGCTTCGTCAATGAGATGAGGGCCGTATATGCCTGGTCTGCGGCCCAGAATAGTTCGAGGCTGTAGGTAATATTGGGGAACGTCACGTCCCACATGTTATGGCCGAATGCGATTATGATCACTATCGACAGATAAGTATAAGATGGATGATTCTAGCCTTGAGAGCCTCCGTTAAGGGTGCTATTTGAAATGTTGTACTAACCTTTTGTCGAGATGCCACACATTGCGACTAAACACGCCTGGTATAACCGTCGCGTCAGTTCAAAGGTCACTATACACGGTATGCTACCCATTATAATAAAGAAGAAAGGGTGGCGCAATTCTCACATATGCAGGCAATATCAACCAGTCATCCATGCCCCAGCCACCTCCATGTCCCATAAGCTTGACTGTGATGCGCAAGACCATGAGCAACGAGGCCAGCGAAAAGAGCAAGAATATGGCAACAATGGTTGCCATTGGATGCTTCCGTTTCGGTATACCACATTGTGTGTCGCCATATTCCCTTGAAATTAGCTGCTCTTTGATGGTGCAGTTTGCCTTGACACAAGTAGTCAGAAAGTCCTGATATAGAGTATCGGCACAGGTGCAGTTAGTGTCCAGCACGTTGGGACATGAAGCGACTCCTGAACTGAAGGCAGAAATGACGCAGTCTGTCTGTGGGATATTTTTGGTCAGTCTTGCTTTTTTTAAACCATAGTAGCTATGAGTTTATTTAGCGCTATAAGGTTTATACTTACAGTACACTGGGGTACTGTGGAGTACAGGCCCTCCTCCGCGAGTACGATACTTGCCAAATACACAAGGCAAATGGCAAGCCAATGGACCGTTCTGTTGGTGTACATGGTTGCTGACAGACGACAGAATTCATTCAGCCCGTCAGGCTAGAGTGAAAAAGCCAAAGTGTGTCCATGGCCCGCGTGATATAGAAAGCGCTTCTCTTGTCAAGATTGACGATCTGCGGCATGACTAGGGCGAGATCCCCTGGTCTTTATCTTGGGAGCTTAAGCGAGATACTGTATGGCGATTAAACATGAGCCCGATTCATTGAAGAAAAAAAAGACCCAAGACAAGGAGCTGACATGGCAGAAAAAATTAATTACGCCCTCGTGTACTATAGTATCCCTAGCACAGACCACCCGCAGATCAAAAGCAACGTCTGCCAAGAATCGACATTCCACGGCTGAGTCCTGCAAGCCCTATCTGCCGTGTCTTACTTTCCTATCCTTCTTCTCCGATCTGTCGGTATAAATGATTTGTTCTCATTTCCTTGAAGGTCCTGGATTTGTGCATAAATTGCACACCACAAGATGAGTATGGAAAAGAGACGATGGGTACCAAATGGCAAGTTTCTCAAACCAAGGAACTTCCCGAGCCCGGCATCAGCCACTTCCCACCAAGCAAAAACCAATACAAATCAAGAAAGTTAAGTCTTGAATGTTCCAAAGTTTACAGGATATTTGTTTTATGGATGCTTTTCCCATCCTCACCAGACGTCTGAAGACGTAGTATGCAGTATACTCAAGTGTCATCGTGTTGTCTCCTAGATGTCGTACCTGTTTGTGTCCGATTGTGGATCCGCGTGTCCCGGTGTCACCAACCCGGAGCCAGCATGTTCCCAGCGTTAATTAGGGTTTATTTTTCCCCTGCATCGATATTAATAGTCATTGGGCTACAGAGGCATCTTGTGTGGGGATCTGGAGGGCATTATTGGTACCTAGGCCCCTGAAAGCTGCCTATCCAAGTACTTATGAAGCTCGCTTGGAGATTGCTTGCAGTCAATGGTGAGTCGTGACGGGTTGCTGGAATACAGTCAACTGAGACTGAAAGGAGCCAGTTGTTGTCAACTATCTCGTAATAATTTTTAACATTTTCTTGTCCGATGATCTTATCTACTTTCTGTTCCATGCCCACAAGCCCTTCCGTAGATTTTATGAGCAGGGGCCTGTCTCTATGAATCTACGTTCAACTTTCTTCAGCCAGCTCTGCTGTGTCTATTAGTTCCTCCACCATGAAGCAGTGTAATACTATTTAGGTACATTGACGCCTGGCCTGCTCAGCACAGCTAAAGTCTCAGACTTTAAATCTGAACCCGTGCGCCGCGGCCTCACCAGGAGCAGCATTGACGGCCCCAGGTACGTAGATCCCAGCATCCAGTTTCTTGTTGAGTCTAACCAGCATCACGCGCAACACCGTCGCCGCGCAGATGGCTATGAACGAGGTGACAGTATTTACGGTGAAGGCGATTGTGTACGAGGGAGCAGCGCTGTCCGGATACATGTAAGATGCGTAGATCGAAGAAGTGTTTGACACTGCGTTGATGAAGGCGAGGCCTGCAGCGCGCTTGGCGGGAGGACGAGGCACTTCGAACATCTTGTGGTTAGTATCTTGCATTTAATATAACGCCATCACGTGTCTTAGAAGGTGATTCAAAGGGTGGTGTCTCCTGCGGCGACCCCCTTCCCCTCAAGTACACCCTGACAGAAACCATTCTTGACCACGGTGGGCAGGGGTGCTTACTGGTGTTGCTAATCCAGCCCAGAGCCACCACATACCCGCTGTACACGGATGGAACCTATTTGCACTTAGCCTAGGGACTTCAGGGCTTCAAAACCGTCTGATTTGGTGGGCAGGAGAGTCTTACCATAAGCATCATGGCTACATATCTGGGAGCGAGTGAGGTCGTAGTGACGGCCAGGATGAAAGCCGCAACAGAGACACACAGAGGCAGAACAATGTGGAGGTACCTTTCGCCGGTCCTGTCTGCGTGGAGGGCATTCGCATACGTGACTAGAACCGCCAGGACGTATGGCGGTGCCGTCAGAAGCAGAGTGATGACGTCGCTGTAGCCCAGGGTGCTAACCACAGTAGGGAAGAAGTTCGTGACACTCCCACTGGCCACGATGCAGAACAGCATCACCATCTGCCAAAGTGGCATCAGCATAAGACTCTAGACAGGAAAAAACGGGGGTTAGGGAGGCTGTCTTGTCTTGCATACCAGAACATATGTCTTGATATCCATGAACGCAAGCTTCGCACCGTGCCAGAAAGTCTGATCTTTGCTGTCGACCCAGTCGTCTTCTCCAATGTCCTCTTCCAACCTCCAGATTGCCAATTGGCGCTCTTCCTCGCTAAGCCACGTCGTCGTTCGCGGGAAATTGGGCAGCACAAAATAGGCACCAAATGCAACTGCGATCGTCACTACACCCTCGATGATGAACAGCCACTTCCAGGCTCTAAGCCCTCGGTAGCCGTCCATGTTCGATTTGATACCGGCGGAGATCAACCCGGAGAAAGCCCCCGAGATAAGAGCTCCACTGTAGAGAACAGATGTGCGGAAGCCGAGTTCCTTTCGCGTGTACCAGCATGATAGGTAATACAAGCCTGATGCAGCGCCATGTCAGTCTTATTTGCATGGTGTTTGCAGAATCAAGACTTACAGCCTGGGAAGTACGCAGCCTCCACGAAGCCTAAGAAGAACCGCACGGTGAAGAGCCCACCAGCACTCTTACACCCGGCTGTGGCCGTTGAGATAACGCCCCATACGATCATCTGCAGGAAGATAAGATGGAAAGTGTAAGCCTTAGTGGAAGCTTCGAGTGCGAGGCCTTGAATAATTTTCCGTTTGGACTTACGCATGAAGGTAAGTAGATGGCCGGCTTGCCGAATTTGTTCAGCAGCAAATTCGACGGTATCTGCATCAACAGGTACCCGACGAAGAGAATTGACACGGCCGTCTCAAATTGGACAGAGCTCAAGTTCAGCTCCTCTTGTAGTCCAGCCAGCTTTGCAGCTGCGATGTTGTTCCTGATGGCGGTGTCAGCAGGGAACGCTTCACAGAACGGGACAGCATCGCAGCTAAATAGGTAAGAAGCCTGCAGCGATCCCACGGAGCACTTCAATTCGTAGCACAGGATTCCGCTGCCGCTTGAAATCTGCCAAGTTTTGATGCCCCTCGGAGGATTTATGGTACATAGCACTGAGTAATGCGGGTCGGAACCCACCCCCACGGGGTATAATCCGGGGAAGGGAGACCCACCTGTCAATGTAATTAAGGATATACTGGTGGCGTATGTTAGCATATCGCGCGGACAATCTCGCAGATCGGAGGAAATGGTACTGACCATGAGAATAATGGCCGGCATCAATCTCAAGTCAATCTTTCGCTTCAATTTGGTCTCGAGCGCCTGTCTGTCCTCGGCACTCAGGTGCGTGAGGAACTCGGGCGGTTGCAGGCCTCTCTTGGCCGCATTGGAAGTTGCTGAGTCGCCGCCGATTGTGTCGCCAGCGCCGGCACTGGGTGCGCTGCTGCTGACGCCATGTTCTGGGATGGCGTCAATGTGCGCAAAGTCGATAGTCTTATCAGCCATTCTTGACTTTCCAAGGCTGTCGGTCTTGGAAGGTATGTTTTCATGCGATGCGCATCTCGAGTTCTTGGCCAATGTGTCAGTGACCCGGACGTCCAGCCAGATGAATGGGAGAGGTCAGGAGTTCTGGTTCATTGGTGGGAGTGAGAGAGGTACTAGTTAGGCAAGTATCCATCTAGGCTATTTGTCAATGCAGATCTGCCTATATTACCCCAGTACGCTGTAATGCCCCCCGCATTCACCAGCCGATCCGCTCTACCGAATACTGTTACGGAAAAAGGCTCCCGAGTCAGCGTCTGCTTCCCGCAGTGATGTTCTTCTATGTTTCAAGAACTGAAGGGGCTCGAATAGCCTCGCCTAGTACATGGTGAAGCCGGGGTTAGGGTACATGTAAGTCGCCCGGAATGGATTGGCGCCTTATGAGCAGGTGCGAATAAGCATCTACCTATCCAGAAGACCATTGCCATTGTGGCCCCTGAAGAATCACGAGATGTGTCTCAACTACTTGCTGGAAAGCACGACACATCGTCATCATTCGTCCATGTGGTAATCTTCAGCCGCACCTGGTTCTCGTGTCCGGCAGCAAAAGCAACCATGTATGTTGAGAGTGACCCATGCTCAAGAGGGACACATACCCCGCCTCCATTCGAGACCAATTAACGCCTTACAAGCTTTTTAAAAGCTTCGCGACCTCTTCATTTCATCATGATGTAGAGAACAGGGCACTAGTGACTAGGTCGTAAGAGACTAGTCCTCATCCTCATCGCTAGTTGCCTCGATGTTGGCCTTTTTGGACTCGGCTTTGGAGTTCTTTGCTTTCTTGCTAGCCTCGACGACTTCGTCTAGACCGTCGTCTTGGACTGCTGCGTCATTGGCGAGAGCCACTCCATTCTTACGCAGCTGCTCGTTGATGGAAGGGACGAGGCTGAGAAGAGATTGGTACTGCTCAATAGACAGAGAAATTCCCTGGTATGAGTGTGAGAATAGACCAAAGCTGAGTGAGAGGATACTGCCAGGTTTCTCACCTTCTTACCCGGCTTCATCTCACCGGTTTTGTCCTCATAATACTCCCTGACACTCACGAGCCATCTTCCTCCGAACTTGGAAACAGTTACGCGGCGTTTGTTGTTGTTGGCGAGCTTCACGGATACGAAGTCAGCCATCCAGTAGGGCTGGACAAGTCGGGAGCCGAGAGGCTGCTGCGTACTTCCCAAAAGACGTTGCCATCGGCATCGACGGCAGATTCACCACTCGAGTTGGACTTGGAAGCCTTCTTGGACACCTTGACGGGTCTCTCATCGCCAGAATCGTCACTCGCGATGAAGCTGCTGCGGCGTTTGCCCATAGTGGATCTGTAGTGGATTTGATGGAATGACGTCAAGGTGGTTGGTGAAGTGGATTCTTCGAGATGTGGAATCAGGGAATATACCAGAGTCGATAGTCGAATGGTGTTGTGGATGAGAAAGCTTACAGAAATTTCCTGTCGAAATCTGGAAATGTTGAACGAGTATGAAATGAATGGGTGGAGAGTCGAAAGTACCTTTTCTTTTTTGGTCCTTGAAAGACGCGACTGCAAACGGGCGGGCGCGTCTAGCAGGGACCGTTATCGTTATCAGCATGAAAGGGCTGATAGGGTTAGGGTAGATGGTCGTCGAGCTGCTGAATGGCAGGGGCGATGTACAGTCAGTGGGAGATGGGTCGAAACACGACGTTGAGATGTGCAGGGGTTTGGTTGCATTCATTTACTACGCAGTCAGGCAGTATGCAGAGGTGGATCCGGGAAAAGTGGGAAAATCTCCCAGAATAGAAGAGCGATCTGAGGCCTCGAGACGAACGATCCGTCTCGAAACAAATCAACTTGTCCAGTCCTCGCTCTCTTTCTCCCAAACGAGAAACAAACCACCGCGTCACCTTTGTCCCTTGCTTTGCTGACCTGACACGCTGTCTTTTCCCTCGGTTCAGTTTGTCAGACGGTGCCTCCAGCTCTTCAGACCAAGACGCGTGAGCCGACATTCCTCGCGAGCAGCATCCCTTTCGTCCATCTAATTCAAACTCACCTCCTTTTCTCTACGTCTTGTCACTGCGAAAAGTCGGATTCTCCCCGATACGAAATGCCCTATACCACTTGAAGCACTGCCCGTGAAACCTTATATCAAATTCCACTTCTCCATCCCTGTATTGCGAACAAGCTTCTTTTTTGACTTGTCATGACTGCGCAAGATGCGCAATCACCCCACCCGACTGGCGACGACATGCCCACCGACCACAAGATAGAGTCCTTGTGCGACTCCTCCGCGACGCCTGATGAAGCCTCGACGGTGTTGCAGACCGGCGCAAATTACACAGAGCCGAAACGACCGATAGAGAACGACCTTCACAGGAACCCAACTCCATCAAGCCCTTCCGTATCCTCGAAACCCTCACGACCTGATGATGATGTCGTCACCAAGATCTTTCGCTTTCTTTCCACTGCGAGCCCCGGCACGTTAGGAGGTATAGCTGTAGGATTGGCCGCCGTGACCTACTTCATACTTGGCCAACTAGGCTTGCTCCTGATCGGTGCTTTGGGTGGTGTCGCTGCCTACATGCACTGGGAGGCGACAAATCCGGAATTCGCACGAGCAGTACGCGGCGAAAGAAGCACCGACATTGTTACAAGGCTGCTCGGCGAGAGGAACACTCTGACCGATGTCGAGGAAAGTAACAAGGCCGTTGAGGAGAAGGAAGAGCAATACTTGGCCCAAAGTTTTGCAGATTTCCAGCCCGAGACCCGCGATGCGCTCAACGCCTTTGTCGATGCCATAATCAGGGACTACGTGAAGTGGTGGTATAGCCCCATCGTTCCAAACGATAGGTCGTTCCCTTTTGCATGCAGAAAGGTCATGACCTCTTTTTTGGTGTCGATTGGGAATCACCTTGGCAAGAAAAGACCGGCAGACAGCTTTCTTGACTTCTTAACCAACGCCTCCTCCATGGTCATCGTCTTCTTTTCCGAGCTGTCAGCAGCATTCGCCGACTTGCCCCCTGACTCGAAATTGTCTGCCGCCGATGCCGTCTACAACTACCTCGCCTCGCACCCCGAGTCCAATTTGTCACATTTACTCAACCAAAGGCATCAAGCATCCAAGTTCAAGGCCGTTGCGGAAGATTTGCTAGGCTTTCTCGAACAGCCAACGTACGATTGTGACCCAGCTCGGACTTTCCTGCGCGAAATCATGGCTGGAGTAAACCTGGAAATGTCGCTACAGACCTTTTCCAAAGCTGAATGGATCAACGGCTGGATCGTCTATCTTCTCGAGGCAGGCGAGCCGGATTTTAGTCAGGCCATCGATGTAGGCATGCAGACAGGCCCTGACGCTAACAGCACCGTTTTTGCTGATTTGGACGGCAATGTTGGAAACATTGGTCTGACCAAGGGCAATCGCAACGCACCCGACATGGAAAAGTCGCGCCGCAAAGATTCGGGGCAAATACACAAGAGAGTGTTAAGCAAGGCTGATGAGGAGATGGAAAACGCTATGGAGGAAATGAAACGAATGAACCAGATGATTCTGGAAGAGAAAACCCGCCATTCCGGTGATTCGAACCGTCCAAAGTCATTCGTGGAGGCTCAGGCTCCAGAACGGCTGTCAAACGATTCGCATGTGAATACCAGTGGACTTGTGGTTGACACAAAGTCTGCGTCGAAGGATGCGCCCCGGACACCGGGAGCGCCATCGTCTGACTATGCTGGAATGCTGTCACCAGAAAAGAATCCCTGGAGTGAGGACCGTTTGAGCAGTGAAGCTGGCCGGGACTCTTTCACATCCCTAACTACCGAGTCTCCAGAAGCAAAACCATCTCCTCAGCCTCAACATACTCATAACGGATCCTTCACGAAATTTGAGCAACTGGTACCTCCTAGTCAGGATGACTCGGAACTTACTGATACAGACGGGAAGAACGCGCCTCTCACTCTGCACAATGCTAAAGTCACGATATATGACGACAGCACAAACGACAAGAATCGAATCCGTGCAAAACCCACTTGGGATTATCTTATTCAAATCGAACCAGGTTCATCTCAATACTCGGGCTGGATGATCGCGAGGCAGTACGCTGATTTTGAAAAGTTGCATGAAGTTCTCCGCAGAATAGCAACCGTCTCGGGGATTACCGCATTCACAGAACAACACAAGGACCTGCCCAACTTCAAGGTCCATACTCGAGAATCGCTCCGGGGCGAGTTGGAACGGTATGTGCGCGACGCTTGTTGGTACAAAGCGCTTTCTGAGAGCGAAGGTATGAAGCGATTCCTGGACAAAGACCAAGGCCACACTAGGCAAGAATCGAAGTCCGGGTTCCAAGCCATGGAGAGCTTCGGTAGCTTTGGTAAAAATGTGTTTGGAGCCCTTGCCAACGCACCGAAAGGTGTAGCCGAGGGTGGCAAGGTCTTCGCTGGTGGAGTCACCGGCGTCTTTGGGAACATGGGTCTTTCCAGAAAGACGACGGCCACTTCTCTGTCCGAGATCAATGGCAACGCGAAGCGCCTCTCTGTATCAACACCCCCCAGAGTAGACAGCACTGTCTCTTTGAGTGGCTCCCGAAAGGCCCGGGACAGCATGGACAGTCAACGGTCTTCCATTGTTTCCGTGCAACCCGGAAAGACGCCACCTATGGAGCGGCGGCCAAGTGTCCAGATGGCTGGAGAACAGGAGGTCGAAAGTCGGCAGAGTCGATCAGATCAATGGGAGAGACCGATGCCTAGCCCAAGGGACAGCACCGTCAACAGCCGTGCGTCCAGCCTGGCAGCTCTCCGTTCGCCGATTCGATCTCCATCTACTCTGAGCCTCGATGCACTCAAGCTTCCTCCCCCTCCTGATGCGATGCCGGATGACTGGAGTTCGCTCGATAGTCCGAAAATGACTCGGTCCCTTGAAAATCCCACGTCATCGCGTACGTCAATGGATATTGATCAACTGAGCAAGAAGGGTGGGATATCTCCAACAAGCAAGCCGAAAAGACAGTTCTCCAAGATTACGGAGCAGGAGACTCGCGTCGCTGTCGAGTTGGTCTTTGCTATCATCAACGAACTCTATACACTCTCATCCGCGTGGAGCTTCCGCCGCAGCCTCCTGGCCGCGGCTAAATCATTCCTCCTGCGTCCAGGCAACCCTTCACTTCTATCCATTCAGAAGATGCTACAAGAGTCTGTCATCGAGGCTAATGCTTCTGACTCGGGAATCGCTGCGCACTTGAAGAAGCTGCGAGAAAATACTCTACCGACCGAGGAGGAACTGAAGGCTTGGCCACCGGAGCCAACTATGGAGGAGAAGGAGAAATTGCGGGAAAAGGCCCGTCGCTTGCTTATCCAAAGCGGCGTTCCTGCTGCGTTGACTGGCGTCATGGGACAGAATGCTACAAATGAGGCATTGGGCCGGATATTCGACTGTCTTCAGATCGAAGAGGTCGCCAGAGGCTTAATTTTTGGAGTCATGCTCCAGGCTGTTAGGGTCATTACGCATTGATCGTGGACCAAGATCGCAAACGGGGAGGTGCAATGATGATACGATAACGACCTCAAGACGCAACGGAGACAACAGAGTCCGGACAGCTACATAAGCGTGTCGGATCTTACACAAGGCCTCTATTAGACGGTGGATGGCCAGAGGACTAGGCGGCATTGTGGTGCTGTGTACTTGTAGCCGACTGGATCGGGAGCCAACCAGACAGAAACCAGATTTCTGCCCGAGAGCAACAGCATCGAGTTTATATCATACAGATAAATACATAATAGACAGTGTCCTGTGGGACTTTTCTGTTGATTTGCTTCTTAGCGACAGTTCTGATGATAGCATTAGTGGCTGTCGAAGCATCGCCGACAGATCTTCGAACGAGCAATTCCATGGCCCTCTCCACAGCTCTGGAGCATGAACAAGATTGCAAAGCGGCATTGCAATCGCTGAATGACTGCGATCAGTTCTATCTTCGAGCTACAGCGGATTGGCTTATAGATAACCGGCGATATTTGAGCGTGGAGAATGTCAGATATGGATCGGATTTGACTCGGAGAGATTCTACATGACAAGTGGTCGTCATGAACCTCGAACTTGGCAGTGGAGCCCAGAAGAATTGCGGGTTCATACTAAGCATTGATGTCCATCTGTATCTCAGCGCGGAGGTCGGTACGCCACTCACAAAGAGATACATTTCCACACCACTGTTAGAGATGCTCCACCGTGTCACCACGGTCCACTCCCCACGGTCCTCTCATCACGATCCTCTACCTTGAATTTGGAGTTTGTGGACTATTGTGCAAACCTCAACGATAGGAGCTGCTCGAAGATTCGCAGTCACTACCCGCCCGCCACCTTATCACCCCACAAGACGGAAAAGGCCGCCATCAGGCTGCAAGGCTGTGAGGCAAACGCGGCACCAGCTACCAGCCGTGTCCCCCCCCCCCTCTCATTCTCCCCAAACATGAATACCAGGTTTTGGACTAAAGAGTGTTAGGGATAGTTGAGTCGACGTCTTCCGGTACTCCGGTACTCTGCAAGGCGCTGCGGCTTGGCACGGGAAACACTAGCTGGATTCACTGATGGGCCGACCGAGCCTGGAACGGGGATAGCATGGACAGGGGCGGCAGCTTATCTGGTGGACCTTTTTACTGTGTAATGCTGTGGGGGTGGGGTGTCCTGGAACAAGCATTACGACATCCAGCTGAAAGCGTATGCATAGTGGTTTGATTGGGGGATTTCAAGTATACAGGACCAGCGTGAATTCAAAGAGACTACCATAGTGACTAGCCTCTGAGCCAGGCCAATCATTCTTTACACCCTGCCCACTTATGCCTCTGCAGGGCCTGGGTTGCATGCCAGGCCTGGTGAGCAGATGAACGGGAAGGGGTTTGGCAAGGAATTTCCCGTCATGAGACTGAATCGACTCCCCTCGCTAAGCAATAGAAGTTTTCCAGTAAATTCCCTCTATTTAGCGTCGTCGCCGCGTGCGTCGTGACCAGGTTCTGGGCTGCTTGATCTGTAGACAAGCGTTCAACTAGCGGGCAGGTCTGCCATGTCCAGTTCGCCCAGGCGGCTCTAGGCGGGTGGCCAAGGAAGCTTGGATGTACTTGTCTTTGCCGGATATAGGATTTCGACGGGCTAGGCGGCGAATCTTATCCCTTGTGATGACCGCAGTATCGCAACTTCATACTGAGTACAAAGTATTGCAAATTTTTGCCTCCGCCCCTGGCAAGATCAGCCAGGGCCCTCGACACTAATCACAACGCCGTGCATGGTAAGCATTATATCTCGGCCTAATCCACCGTCTCGGAGCCACCAAAGAATAAGTCCCGGTACATAGTCCTTGTCCGGATCAGCTCCGATCTTGATTAATATACGGGCTGTCCGCCCTCTTCTTTCGCGTCCGAGCCGAAAATTTGATTTCCCCCCCTTCTCACCTGATTGACTCGAGAGTTTCTAACAAGCAGTTTCGCCTCCGAAGCTGCTCGCTCTTCTCACAAAAGTCACCCAAGAGAAACAACGTGGTTGACTCGGCTTGCTTATCGTGCCCCGCGCGTCTTTTCAAAAGAACCTCGCCATTTGCCAGAATCCTTATCTGCGAAAGGAGCGCGCTGCGTCAACGAGCACGCGACACAAGCCACCATGGCCGAGACCACGGGGAAAAAGCCAATTGAGGCCATAGACGAGCCAAGACCTGCCAGCAATGAAGTTGGACAGACTAGTGACGCCGACATGGCGTTGGCCGCCATGGGTTACAAACCAGTGAGACCAAATATCCCTTCCAGTTGTCCCGACACCTTTCGAAATGCTGTGTGTTATCTGACCCGCGGCATACAATCAGGTATTCAAACGAGAGTTCGGGCTATGGTCTGCCTTTAGCTTTGCCCTCAGCATATCTGGGCTGTACGGAACAGTGATGACTACCTATTCCTACCCACTATACGCTGGAGGCGCCCCGTCTGCCGTCTGGTGTTGGCTTATTGCTGGCATTGGCGCCATGTGCCTTGCTCTGAGTATTTCTGAGGTGGCCTCCGCCTACCCGACTTCTGGTGCGCATTATATGGTGATTGTGACGTCGATGGTGAAAGAGTCAAAAAGTCTGACATTTGCTGTGAAGGTGCCATGTATTTCACTATCAAGTATCTCGCCCCTGAGAAATACGTGCCCGTCATTGCTTGGATTGATGGTATGTAAATCGACACCTTTGCCCGGACCTATCTCCTTTGCCGGACCTTCTCTCTTCCAGTCGCCCGGACTCTTCTTTGCCGGATCCCTTGACACTTTTCTCAAAGGTATCGGCGGCCACACCGGCCAGACAAAAAAGTCTTGACTAACGCAACCAAACCCGAAATAGGCTGGCTGAATCTGATCGGCCAAATTTGCGGCAGCGCGTCCTCCTCCTACGGAGCGTCGCAGATGCTGCTCGCTGCCGTGTCCATCGGCTCCGACTTCACATACACGCCAACGCAAGGACACATTATTGGCGTCATGGCTGGCCTGTCCATCATGCACGCCTGTGTCAACTGTCTCAACACAGCGTGGCTGGCTAAGATCGCGAGGACCTATGCGGTGATTCACATTATCGTGCTGTTCGCGTGCTGTATCACTCTCCTTGTCATGCAGAAGAATAAGAACACGGCAAGCTACGTTTTCACCGAGGTCCAGCCCGACTCTGGCTGGTCGCCTCCGGGATTCAGCTTCTTGTTCGGTTTCCTGTCTGTCGCCTGGACGATGACCGATTACGATGCTGCGGCTCACATTGCTGAAGAAACCAAGAACCCTGCTGTGACAGTTCCAACTGCCATTTCAACCGCTCTTGGCTTCACCTATGTTGTCGGGTGGCTGTTCAACATCGTTCTGGCTTTCTGCATGGGCCCTCTTGACCTGACCTCCGACGACCCATCCCGGAATATCCTCGCCAGCACAATCGAGCAGCCCGTCGTGCAAATCTACTACAATGTGATGGGCAAGGGACCCTCCATCTTCTTCGCCGTGGCCGCCTTCATTATCATGAACTTTGTGTGCATTACCGCTCTCCAAGCCGGCTCCCGAACCATTTGGGCCTTTTCCCGCGACGAGATGCTGCCCGGTAGCAGGATCTGGTACAAGATCTGGAGCAAGACCGATACTCCCGTCCTCGCTGTGTGGCTGTATACGTTGATCTGCATTTTGATCAACCTCATCGGTCTGGGAAGCTACATTACGATCGCCGCTATTTTCAATCTGTGTGCCATCGCGCTCGACTGGTCATACTGCATCCCGATTTTGTGCAAGCTGTTTTTCAACAAGTTCGAACCCGGCCCTTGGCACCTGGGCCCGGCTAGCAAGTTCGTCAACATGTACGCATGCTGTTGGACAGCATTTGTCTCGGTCATTTTCTTCTTTCCCACGACCATGCCTGTGGCGGCTGATACTGTAAGCCCCCTTCCAACATTTCGATGCTGCTTTCTTGAAAAATTCCTGGCTGACCCTTCATGTGCCTAGATGAACTACGCCATTGTAATCATGGCTGCTGTGTTTGTCTTGTCTTTGTCGTACTGGTTCATTGCTGGCCACAAGTCCTACACAGGACCCCGGACGCACGCGCACGTTGTGGATGGGGAGATCATCAAGGACCACAGCGACTCAGACGCGAACGACAGGGAGAAAGCTATTACTGTCGGATGATATGTTTACATAGCTGAATTGTTGGTTACGCTTGACTTGGGGGAGCATCGATTTGAATAGGTGTGGTAAATATGATTAATCGAATATGCTTACCAATATTTTGGCATTAGATGTGTAAAAAATCTTTCTTTCGTGGCGCAAATTGCAAGCACCGTGGAATATTGAATCGCTGCTCGTTTGAATACCATCATCGCCCCAATCCAACATTCCCAGTGGCTTTCAGAGTTGCATGGCCAGTGTATGTATGGTCGGCCACTGGTCCAGTGGAGGCACATCGATGCTAGCATCCAGGGTTGCCGAGAGCCCAACACGCCAGTTGAAGGAACCGAGACGTCTTGCTTGAACCGACTGGGTTTGAGCTACGCCTTTGCTCGATCTGCAAGTCTGGGGCATCGGTTGACTATCAATTTGTTGAACCCTCTCTATCATGACCAGCTTGACTGCGCTATTTGACAGCACAAAACGCGAAATGGAGACTTCAGGTGGATTGGTTATGCATGTATGAGGGATGGCCACTAAACTATACTTCCAGAAATACAGGTTCGTGGTCTCTAGCTTTCATGCTGACCTCTCTCATCAACGTCCTCAGGCGCCTGCTGACACTTCCCCGAGCCCCAACCAGAACAATCCCCGCCAGGATAGTACTGATCTCCCTTGCAATGCTCATCAATTGCACATATTGCCGGAAACCGGTAATCCTCCCTTTGAAAAGCAGAAACCTTGAAGACCAGCAGGCCGTGCATCCCTCGCATGGTTTGGTAATGATTGCTCCACACGGAGCTGAAGGTTTCACATACCATCGCAACTGGAACATTGGCCCTTCGCAATTCGAAGGCAACAAACATGGTGCAAACTGCGAAGGCCTCGTCCAGGAATGGCCCTCCGTTGGGCCTGGGGGCTTCGGAATTGCGCTGCGTCAACTGATCACAAATCGACGCGCACGTGGAGACGTTGTAGCTTTTGGAAGTGGAATTATACTCAAAGACGTCACGGCTGAGCAAGGTGTCGTAACCTCCGATGGGCTCCAGGGGTACATCAAAAGCCGCATTGTTGTATACATCGAGAGGTCCGACATAACCATCGAAATGGGGCACGCCCGCCTTTTTATTGTATACATTTGAGCCCGCGATCACCACTTCGAAGTCCACACGGATCTCTCCACGGTTGAGGTGCACCTTTTTGGCGAGTTCTGGCTGCTAGAGAACGCACTTGATGTTGTTTGTCGAGACAGGATTGGGACAGCCGAGGTCGCGGTTGGGATCGTATAGAGGGTCACGCTCGAAGTCTATGCCTTGTCAGCCCGGGCGCCTCGGAAGATTTCTTCACTTGATTTAAAAGAACTGACAGATATTGAACGAGCCACAACGAGGAAGGCCATCACAGAGCTCTGCACACCGAGTGGTGTTGTATTGCTCCAGGAATTCCAGCCCGAGGTATTCAGCACCCGGCTCGATCGACCCATCGGCGTTCTGCAAAGCTATGGTGTATCCAGTTGGCTCCACTGCAGTAGTGGAAAGATTCCACAGCGCTCGAGACCTGCGGAATGCTTCCGGTGTGTCCTCTTCAGGTAGTGGCCCGTATCCCTTATCAAGCAATTGGCAACTTGAGGGCTCCGAGCCACTACCGCCTCGACTCTGAGTAGGTGTGGGTTTTGCAGAGAGCGTTTGGCGTGGCTGAATTATGTCGCTGGGTGATTGCGAAACTTCAGAAGTGCCACCTCGAGATACAGACCCTTGATTGAGCAGACTGGAGGCGGCCAGTGCACTGAGGTAGATTAAACTGAAGAGCGGATGCATTGTAATGGATACAAACTACAGGCGGTCTAAGCGCAGCACTGAGTCCTGCCTTGGGTGAGGGTTGAAAGGTTGGTGACTGGATAAGACAGGATAACAAGACAACGACTGGAGGCTAATCGAGGGAAAACAAACAATAAGTCATACCGATTTCCTGTCTCGAGTACCTCGCTGAGTCGCTCCTTCTATTTGGCAGCATTGATCATCGCGGCCTTCTTAGTTCGCCCATCGTGACTTCCATCTCCATTCTTTGGTATCTTTCCAACTAATTCTGAATCTGGTAGAATTTCTGAATATAGCAACCTTGGAACATAAGTAAGACCTCAAATCGCCCGTTGCGATCAAGACTGACAGTGTGCCCAAGATGTAGAGGAGTATGAATGGATTATTCTCACGAACCAGGAACCTTAGTATGGATCAGGACTTTCTCTTCGCTCAACGTTGATCGGATTAGGTGTCTTGCGGATCTAGATGTTAGTAGACTAGCGAAATATCAACTTGGTGTGAAGCATCGCGCTTCACAAAAGGTGTTGCCTAGATGTACTACTATGGAAGGAGGAGTTCCAACCTATAGGACAAGCCCGGGACCGTACATGATTGGAACTGGCGGCTCTGCAGTCACTATTATGTTCAATGTAGTATTTTCCAAGAATTTAGCCTCCAGTAAGTGGTGGCATTTGCCGGTGCTTCCAAGGTTATAATTGAGGTGTGTAGCCGTTGGGCCCTTGAAACTTTAACCTGACATATTTCTACTACTTCATGCTGCATGCCACTTGTGGGAGTGTTGAAATGCATTGGCCAAATGTTGGGGAGAACGTAACGTTGCCAAAATATACTCCACGTTGTTATGATGCCCGATATCTCGACCCTCCCTGTCTGCATGGGAGTTCCTGCATGTAAGGTCGTTAGTATCAGCGACACGGTCATACTTGTGGGTGATAAGGCCCACGCTTTCCGCTTATCCAGATGAGGAGCATGCACCGTGCTGCAACACACCAGGTGACAGTTGAGACCCTGGTGTCGCCTTCTCCTCACAGGCTCACTTTGATATAAAGAGCGACCTGATGATGAATTAGGTGTCAATCCGCCGTGGAAATCTAGCACTCGCTATGATTCCATCACCCTAGGAAATAAAAATGGAAATATCAACGATTCCCGTCGACGTCGATGCCGCTGTCGCCGGGCGTGCAGGAGTATTCGCCTGGCTCAAGAATGCTGGCATCGTGAAATTGAACCTGGTACTCGTTCTCTCTTTGATATCCAGTTATACCACAGGATTTGACTCATCCATGATGAATGGTCTCCAGAGTCTGGACACGTGGAAGGCCTATTTTGGCAATCCAGATGCTAGCGATCTCGCTTTGTGCGTACTAGGACCACCACGGCAGCGTTCTGGACCTTATATACTAACGGCGTTCTAGGTTGAACGCAATACAGAACGTCGGTCAACTTGTTTCCCTACCTTTCTGCGCCTGGGTTTGCGATTATTTTGGTCGCCGAGCAGGACTCTTGACTGGGGCTTTCATCTTGACTGTTGGAGTCGCACTGCAAGGCGGCGCCCAAAACACTGGCATGTTCATCGCCGCACGAGGTATCCTTGGTTTCGGATTGGCATTGAATATCACAGCTGCTCCGCTTCTCGTCATGGAGTTAGCCTATCCATCCCAGCGAGCCCCGTTGGTCAGCATCTACAACGGACTCTGGAGCTTGGGAGCTCTCATTGCGGCTTGGGCGACGTACGGCACCTTTCGGCTAGAGTCAGACTGGGCTTGGAGGATACCGTCATTACTCCAGGCGCTGTCAAGTGTGCTTCAGCTTGGTCTGTGCTTTTGCATCGAGGAGTCTCCTCGCTGGCTTATGGCACAGGAACTGGAAGAGCCGGCCAGGAGACTTATCGTGAAATATCACGCTAATGGCGAAGAGTTTGATCCAGTGGTGGCCTTGGAGATGGAGGAAATCCGCACTGCACTGCGTTTGGAGCATGAAGCCACCAGATCTGCATCCTACAGGTCATTCTTTCGGACACTTGGCAACCGAAAGCGATTTTGGATCATACTTGCCGTCAGCTTTTTCAGTCAGTGGTCAGGAAACGGCCTGATCTCCTACTACCTGTCGTTGATACTTGACTCCATCGGTTATACAGCACAGTCTACACAAACACTGGTCAATGCTCTACCGACTCTGTGGAACCTGTTCTGGGGTATCGCTTTTTCTCTGATCGTCAACCGATTCGGCAGAAGAACCTTGTTCTTGGCCTCTACAGCGGGCTGTCTAGTGTGCTACATCATCTGGACCATTCTCGAAGCGAAATACGAGATGGCGACCAACCTTTACACTGGACAAGGCGGACCTCCTGGCTTGGCAAAGGCAGTGGTGGCCATCATTTTTATCTACAACATGGTCTTTTCAGTGGGATGGGGCCCCCTGCAGGTCACCTACGTAGTCGAGATCTTACCTTACCACCTCCGCGCCCGAGGACTGGTTTTATACAACCTATTCGTTGCTTTGGCTCTCATATTCAACCAGTACGCCAACCCAATAGGCATCGAAAATAGTGGGTGGAAGTACTACATAACGTATGACGTCTGGCTGCTGGTCGAGTTGCTGGTTGTGTACTTTCTCTTCGTCGAAACCAGCAATTTGAGCCTGGAGGAGACGGCGGCAGTTATTGACGGCGAGGAAATGCAAAACAAGTCGATGGAGAGCGTTATTCGGAACACAGAGAAGAACGTGGAGCTAGCTAGGGTCGTGGCGGAGGCAGAGGCAGACGACAGCGAGGCGCCTCAACCCAAATCTTCTGACACTGGGAGAAGTGCCTTCCACCGATAGGATGACACAGCGCCTATACTCATGACTCGATGTATATCAGAGGCATATCAAAGATCTGGCACTGTTTCGTAGTGCTTAAGTGGCTTCCGAAGACTGCAGTGTTCAGGTGCGTGACTGCAGGGTTTTGAAGAACATTGATTGTGTTGCGATGGGACTCCGAGGCTGAACCTCAGAGATGACAGCGCCTTCGCTTCTGTACGACTGAGAGCATTCCTACAACCATCAGCGCTGCGTCTTTTGAGCAACGGGGCTCACCACCCCATGGGCAGAAGTATGCGTGGGCTGGGGACCTCTCGTCATGGCCTAATTGGACTGGCGGATTGGTTCCAACCTATGACAAAGATAAGCAAATTGTATGAACGGAAGCTGCTATACTCCTCATAAAGTCAAGTATCCGGTCATTGTCTAAACAGATCAGATCTAGTAAAAGAGACGAGATGGAATGACTGTGTGCTCCCTTACAGTGTGCCATCCTGCCAGACCAAGGGAATTGCGGCGCGCTGTGCATGGCTGGAAAGAAACAGATCTGTATGTCATAGACGCTACATATTAATGCATTGATAAAGTGTAGTACATCCTTGCCATACATGAGTCATTATAGGGAGATGCTTGATGTCGCTTCTTCCATCTCTAGACGAGAAAAGCAGGGAAGTCAAGGCAAGTCACTCATGTACGGTTCTGCTTACTAAGAGATTGGCGATTCGACATCTTCGGGCCGCGCCCGGCTGACTAGTGTTTTGTTACTTTGTCTACCTATCTTATTCATACCCAACACCAACCTTCCAGTCAACAACCGGTGCACAATGGCCAGTCGCCGAGACTTTCTGAGTCAACCGGCTCCGGAGAATTACGTTGCTGGTATCGGTCGAGGTGCCGTCGGTTTCACGACACGATCCGATTTGGGACCTGCACGCGACGGCCCCAGTGAAGAGCAAATCACATCGGCCATCAAGAAGCGCTCAGAGCAGCTCGGCCTCACCGAGGGCAAGGACGATGGTAGCGCCGATAAAGAAGATGGTCGCTACCAAGACCCCGACAACGAAGTCGGTCTATTCGCGGGCGGTATCTACGAAAAGGACGATGAAGAGGCGGATCGCATATGGCAAGAGGTAGACGAGAAGATGGCCAAGCGCCGCCAAAAGCAGAGGTTAGTTCCAACCCCCCCCCCCTGGGTTCACCATTTCCCCCTCCTTGCTGTACTTTGGCGCAAGCCGAGTCTCCTCAAGCAAAAGATTTATCGTTTGTGATGATAGATGAGCAGGATACCGACACATTTGTCTCTACGTACAGGGAAGCCCGCGAAAATGAGGAGACCGCCGAGTACGAGCGCAAGAATCCCAAGATTCAGCAACAATTTGCGGATCTGAAACGCGCGCTTGGCTCTGTCACGGATGAAGAATGGCAAAACATACCCGACGTCAAAGACATGACCGGCAAGACGAAAAGAGAACGAGAGGCTCGTCGACAGAGATTCTATGCCGTCCCCGATTCCGTCCTGGCAGCTGCGCGTGACGTGGGCGAGATGGGCACAACAGTCAACGATGATGGAGCAGCTGACGCCAAGGATGGCTCCATGACCAACTTCGCCAAAATAGGTGCTGCACAGAAGAAGGTGCTCGAAGCAAGGCTTGACCAAGCATCACAAAGCAGCGGGACAGCAACGTCGTTAGGCACATCGACAAGCGTGGACGCCAAAGGATACCTCACATCGATGGCTAGGGCCGGCGAGATTCCAGAAGTCAGTGTGGGAGATGTGGACTTCGCGCGCAAGCTTTTGAAATCCGCTTATGAATCCAACCCTCTGCATCCGCCCGCTTGGATAGCTGCAGCCAGAGTCGAAGAACTGGCTGGAAAAGTGGTGACCGCACGGAATCTCATTGCCAAGGGATGTGCAAGGAATCCCAAATCGGAGGACTTGTGGTTGGAAAACATCAGAATTAACGAGAACCGGAACGCCAAAGTCATAGCAGCAGAGGCTATCAAGGCAAATAACAAGTCCGTCCGGCTTTGGGTCGAAGCCATGAAACTGGAAACGGATCCTCGGTCAAAGAAAAAGGTTATCCGGCAAGCTTTACTTCACATACCCAAGAGTGAGATGCTGTGGAAAGAGGCTGTCAACCTTGAGGAGGACCCTGCCGATGCCCGATTACTGTTGGCCAAGGCAGTAGAAGAGATACCAAACAGTGTAGAGCTGTGGCTTGCGTTGGCACACCTAGAGACACCGCAGAACGCCAGAAAAATCATCCAGAAGGCCCAGAAGGCGAACCCACAGAGCCACGAGATCTGGATCGCTGGTGCACGTCTCATGGAACAGATGGGCGACAACAAGATCAACATGATGAAACGTGCAGTTGTTGCCTTGGCCAAAGAGAGCGCCATGCCAAAGCGCGAGGAGTGGATCACGGAGGCAGAGAAGTGCGAAGAAGAGGGTGCAATCGTGACTTGCGCCAGCATCATTCAAGAGACATTAGGTTGGGGTTTGGACGAAGATGATGACCGTAAGGATACATGGATGGATGATGCCAAGATGAGCGTAAATCGTGGGAAATATGAGACAGCGAGAGCGATCTATGCGTATGCTCTGCGTGTTTTCCCCACAAGTAAAACTGTCTGGCTGGCAGCAGTGGATCTGGAGCGCAATCACGGAGTCAAGGAAGCACTTTGGAATGTCCTCAAGAAGGCAACAGAAGCCTGCCCTCACTCAGAGACACTGTGGCTCATGCGAGCCAAGGAGAAATTGTTGGCCGGAGAGCTCGACGAAGCACGCAAGGTTCTTGGCGAGGCCTTCCAACAGAATCCCAACAACGAGGAAATTTGGCTGGCTGCTGTCAAGCTCGAAGCGGACCACGGATTTCATGACCAAGCTCGCGAGCTCCTCAACACCGCCCGCCAACAAGCCCCCACCGACCGTGTCTTCATGCGAAGCGTGGTTTTTGAGCGGCAACAACGCAACAACGAAGCGGCTCTGGAGCTTGTGGGAGACGCTTTACAACTCTTTCCTGCTTCACACAAACTACACATGCTCAAGGGCCAAATATATGAAGATACGAACTCGATCCCGCAGGCGCGCCAAGCCTACGCCATCGGCGTCAAGGCCTGCCCCAAGTCGATTCCGCTGTGGATCCTGTACTCACGCCTGGAAGAGAAAGCTGGGGCTATCGTCAAAGCTCGTAGCGTCCTCGACCGCGCGCGCACGGCAATGCCCAAGTCGCCCGAGCTATGGTGCGAGCTCATCCGTGTAGAGCGCCGGGCGGGTAATACGGCGCAGGCTAAGAACCTCATGGCATCCGCGCTGAAAGAGATGCCCAAGTCGGGTCTGCTCTGGAGCGAGCGGATCTGGCACCTCGAGGCGCGCACACAGCGCAAACCCCTGGCTCTACAGGCCATCAAGGAGGTGGAGAACGACCCGATTCTTTTTGTGGCGGTGGCTCGAATCTTTTGGGGAGAGCGGAAGCTGGATCGTGCGCAGAGCTGGTTTGAGAAGGCGATTGTGTTAGACGGCGATGTCGGTGACAGCTGGGCGTGGTACTATAAATTCCTGCTGCAACATGGAACGGAGGAGAAACGAGAGGAAGTCATCTCGAAATGCGTCTCGAACGACCCTCGCCATGGCGAGTACTGGCAGCCGATTGCCAAGGATCCAGCCAGGTGGAAGTGCTCTGTGGAGGACAATTTAAAGGCTGTGGCTGCGAGCTTGCTGAGCTAAGTCAAGCTCGCAGTACCTACCAAGGCGAGCGCGGCAGACCATGGAATCAATCGTCGTCACCACTGCAAGAAATGTTCCATATGCAACTGCGTAGTTGAAATCGGCAATGCACCGTCCTATTCATTAAAAAAGTTTGAAAAGCCCATTATCCCGCCATGACCGTCCGTTGCCCCAAGAGGCAAGCTAATGAGGAAACCTTTGAAAACGCAACGCCGCCAAGTATCATCACATCATGTCAATGTCAGTCTGACAGAATTATTTTCCACCAAACCAGCTGGAGACACCGCTCTTTGCCTTGGAGGCCTCCTGCTCAACCTTCTTGTCGAATTCATCGACCTTCTTCAGCGCAGCAGCCTTGGTGTCCTTCGCATAAGCCTCAGCGTCCTTCGCATAGGCCTTAGCCTGGGACTCGGCCTTCTGAAGCTCAGCCTGGGATTTCGCGACCTGTTTCATTTGCGGGTGACAAAGTCAACGATCTGATTCCAATGTTATATAAGAGGACGGGTGTCCTGAAGATGTGAATGGTCAGGTAGCAATGGAACGTACAGCACTGTCAAATTTGGCACCGGCTTGTTGTCCATATGCCTCGGCCTCCTTCTGAGCTTGCTGGCCGCGGCCAGGGAGCTCAGATCTAATCTTTGCGGATGCCTTGTGGGCATCAGCTGTGAGTCGGAAAGTGATTAGTGTACATGTATTATGGCAAAGTGTCGTTTGATCGAAGGGAAGGTATGTCTCATACCCTCAAAATTCTTCTCAGCGACCTTTGCGTTGCCACCTGCACCGTAAAGCTACAATGAGACGTGTCAGAATAGACTCAACAATCAAAGCAAATGAATGCAGGACAGGGTACGAACGTAGTAGCCAATGCCACCAGCGGCAGCGAGACCGAGTGCGAGAGGGGCGCGGGAGCGAGACATTGCGAGTGGTGTGAGGGAGTGGTTTGTGTGATGGTGGAGAGTGTCGGTACAAAAGTGCGGAGAGAGGTTGCTGCTTTCAGAACCTCGGGAGATATATTCAGTCTACAGAGTTTAAAAAAACTGTTGGAGGTGTGTGTGGTCGTACCACCTTTAAGGGAAACGAGCACCATTGACCAGTGGGCTACCTATTATATCACATTCTTTGCGACCGTTGCCCGCGTCGATATGACGTAGATGGATGGCCACCCTTGCTCCCAAGTGTCTTTGGAGACAGGGGTCCTAGCTTTGTACGCTCCTACCCCTAGCTTGCTTCCCGTTCTGGGAACTTGATCGACCTTTGACACTTGTGGCTGGATTACATCAACTTTGAGCCAGACCAAGTTTATAAAAGCTCTTTCTTTTCATTGCGGAGGAGAGTCCGGAGAGGGCGATTTCTAATATGCATATTCACCCATGCGTTTACATCATTATGTCAATTGGGCCTAGGACAATTGTGGACCAACCAGCGGTTTCCGGCGACTCTTGCTTTCCCTTTAGGTACTTGGACTTCATATCACCTCAGTCATCGAAGGTGTATATATTGACTTTGAAAATATGTGTTGCAAGGCACGTACTTAAAAGGTGACATAACTGGATCTAGTGATCTGTCGTCTACAAGGCTATGCGAAGCACAATGGACGAACTATTGATCACGTCTACTTGGTCGACCCGGGGGGTTTTTTTTTTTCTTGGAGGCCGGCACGTGGCATTGCACCCCGACGTTTGCTGTCGATTACGCATAGTAGGTCTTCGAGCTCACATGTGTCGATTTAAGTCAGAATTCGAGCCATGGAGGCCTCTGCCAACACATTCAAGTGCTGCAAAACCTTTGAGCTGTACAAGCACGGCTGTTAGGGCTGTGGAATACTCAAGGGCTCCAGAAGAAACGCAACCATTTTGGGAAGAGTAACGCCCCCGGGAGAAGGGGGTTGTTTCTATCGACATGCTGGAACTTTGAATGCCACTTCCCAGGTTCCGCAAGGGCAACAGTTGAACAATTAAAGACTGATCCTGTTGGAGAATTTTACCACCTAGAGGCGTCCGAAAGAAGAGGAATTCGATAATGTCTAACTTTCAAACCTCGAGGTTCTCACTCCTTTGTCGAATGCGTCCCCGATATACGACACCGCCCTCTTCTTTCCCATTGTCGAGAAGTGATCTTGCTAGCACTACCTGGGCACTTTCATTAGGCGCCATTTCAAGCGTTCGAGCTCACTAATCACTAGGGGTACAAGTTTGACCGGCTACCTAGTTTGCACCTGCCCCAAACTCGACCACCTTGACCCTTCAACTTCCCAGCACTGCTTCTCGCGTCCAAAACAAAACGCGAGATCAGGTTCACGGGGTACGGGCATATTGGTCTTGGGTTTTGCTCACCTTCCCTTGACCTATCGCATATGTTGCACAGTCGAAGCAGACACGGCTTTGCCCGCAACACCTAGGCAGCTGCCATTACACTCGTTCACCCAGTTCTCTTTCTCAACAAGCATTGACTGGCCTCCTGAGGACGATTCCATGAGGTTCTTGAGCTTGGTGTAGACCTCTCGTCATTCATTTGTACGGCCGTACCCTCGTCGACGAACGATAGTCACTCATTTGAACACCCCACTCTCCAAGCAGATCTGAAAGATCATCATCAACAAATTGCATCAGTCCCCTCCTCCTCACCATCATTACCTCATCTTTGATGGCAAACGGAAATTGGAAAAGGGCATTGTTGCCGTCGTTGGGCAGTCGTCGTAGAGACGACAGGTCCGCATCTCGCCCACCACGTCTCTTGGCTTCCAACACTGGTACGTCGCGCTCCAAGCCATCTTGCAAAGTCTTCCCTGGAGCAAGCTTGGTAATAACAACCATCTCAAGTTTCCGATATCTATACTACATCGCCAACCAAAGCTACTGACGATGGAGCTGCTCCATCGTCAGTAGCTTTGGACGTGGACGACAGACTAGTCAGCGACTTGCTTGAGACCACCGCCGAGACAAATGTCAACAGCGGGAACAGCACCTTCGGAGTTTCTGCGCAGGTATGGAATTGACGCTCCACTCCACACAGAAGACTAATTATAACTCTAACATCGACCAGGTGCACCAATTCGCTCGTAGCCATACAGTGACCGCCATGCCTTCAAGTAATGCCTCCGATATAGTACCCTCGCCGCAAAAGCCTCAGGACAATGGTGCCCATATTCCTATCATACCTCACAAGTCATCGAGACGCACCCTGCGCAGTACCGCCCGCGACAGTTCGGTGACCTCTCCAGGAGGAAGCGAAGACGGACTCGTTCGTCCTATACCTACATCTCATAGTGTTTCGTCTCACTTTACTAATCGCACAGCCCATCCAACTGTACAATCCTTAAGCTCCATGACAGGAAGCACCGGAAGCGTTCGCTATAAAGGGCACAGTCCGATCAGGAAAGGGAACAACAGCCCGCGCAAAATTAGCCACTCTGTGACCTCGGTCCTTGCCAGTGCACAGGACTACACTCGCAGTGCTGCTGATTCTACCAACGAAAGTGGACCGTTGAAGTCCTCCCTCTCGAGAACTAAGAACGTCTTTTACAAATTTGCCGATGTCTTGACGGAGCATTTCACTGCAAAGCGGTCTCGGAAAGGCGACAGATCCACCGAGCCTACCGAGACCACCACCACGAGTCACGAGACGACTACACACCAAATTGTACATGACCCGTCGCTCAACAGGCTGTCGTTGAATTCGGGGTCCTTGCCAATCCAAAATGCGGAAGATTCGATGCTGTATTCACTGGCTAGAGTTGATGAGTCGGTCAAAGAGGAGGTCAAGCCGCCCATCGCCAGAGTCAAGGCGGGCGCATCCACTGCGAGGAAGCGATTGACAATAGTTGATGAAGTCGACTTTCAGAATGGCCAAGCTCTCGAGGACCCTTTTTCCGAATCCTCCTCAGGACCGCACAACACGGAATTTGAAGCTCGCCTGAAATCGAGGCAGGGTGCTCGAAGGGGTCCTACACCGACCGACCCATTTCAGGCTGAGAACATACTGGAAACGACCGTGGACGACATGTTGACGACCCCTCCAGTCGGCTGCTCTACACCTCGACTGCAACTTAAGTCGTTACCTCAATGCGAGACTCCAACACAGGGATCTCGCGGCTCGGACCATGTCGCCGACCCGATTAGTTTCTCTCCAGGTAGGCTACCTGCCGCCCCGGAGCAATGTCGCAGATTTCCCACCCAGGGAGGGGTTTCACGCAGAGAGAACCAGCCGGTCAAGGACCGCAAAAGAGGCTTCGCAGGAAGGAGAATCCCGCAGCTCAAGACTTCAGCAACTTCGGACTCAACAAGGCTCAGCTCCTCTGGCTCAACGATTCGACATGTCCCTCGCTCCATGGGGCGTCTCGTAGAACCCTCGACACTCCCTGAGTCTACGGTTGAGAGAAGCAGGACACTTCCCCAGGGAAGAAAAAAGCACCCGTCCCCAAGCAAGGGACAGCTTGAGTTGTTTGGGAAGTACATGGAGGAGAATTTAGCCCTGGGCGTGTTCAAGGATGCGGATGAGCTAGGCATAAGCTTTAACTCTCCATATCTAGGTGCACACACTCTGTCGCCTCGCGACACGAACCGGTTAATTCGAAACGCCGCAGGCAGTAGTGTAGAGCTCCGGACGGGCTACACGACTGACGGCAAGCACACAGCTCTGCCGAGGTCGCGCAGCCGCATTCCTCAGCCTGTGAGGCAACTTTCGCGATCCCGAACTGACACTGCTCTTGCTCGAGATTTCATCCCGACCAACAAAGGCGACTCTTCGCTGGGAGATGAGCTACAATGGGATGCTTCTGCATATAAAATTGGGCCCCGCTGCAACCACTGCGGCAGCAAGAACAAGATTGGGTGAGCTCCTGTATTTTCACCAGTGGTAATAACGATGAGACCCCTCGGAGGCATGGTGAAGGACGAACAAGTCAAGGACATGATTGTCCTTACTCTGACGACTGCGGACCGATGCCGAGGAGTATCAAGTAGTCTCTTGCGTGAAGAGATATCGTGTTTTCAGGCAGATCTTCTGGGCGATGGTACGTCACAATGGCCGTTGGCAAATCGTCAGGAGAGGCAAGTATAACAGAAAATGTGCGAGGCGCCGTCTACGTAAAAGGCTTACGTGTACATCTTAACAGTAATACATGAATGAGATGATGATCTTGTGGAAATAATGCGTCTCAAGGACTTCTAATCTGACTTCATGTGTGGCTTCGGGGGAAATTTGACGTTGACTTGGACAGGTCGAAAGTGAGCAGAATACCTGAGAGCACGTAACAGGGTCCTATGGACCTCGCCAGATGTCGCCTGATTTTCGACGACAAGGCAATGAACGGAGACGTTGCTGGAGTATCAGGAACTTTTGTGTTCCTTTACGTTGATTCAGACGGTGTGAGCCCACAGTGGTCAATTATGACTTTCAGTGCATGCTGTAGTGTACAATACGATGATTTCATATAACTAAATATCAAAAAAGGGTATCTTCCGCCAAAATATTCGCTGTTCTCCCAATAGTCCCTCCCGCAATAAAAAACGCCGCAACCAATGGAAACATCGCCAAGACCGCTGGTCGTAACACATCGAAATCGTCTAGTTTCGAAGCCTTAATAGCGGTGGCTGCCACGCCCGTCGGTGCCGTGCATGCGTCGAGTGCCTGCAGCCTACAGTTGTAGAAATCTTGTCAGTAAAATAGAACGAGGCCCAAAAACCAGGAATTTGTAGTTCGACTAACCTTCTCGCCTGGTCTGCGCATGATGGTGCCCTTGAGCTTCTTCATGGCGCCAGCAATCTTGTCACCCATGGTGGGCTTGCGCTTCTGGTGGTGAACCTTGCGACGGCCAAAGAGGCCGTGGCGGCGCGTGGTGGTGGTGGTGGTGCGAGTGGTGCGGGTGGTGCCGTGGTGGGTCATATTTGCTGTAATGTGGTAGGCTGATTGTAGTGGGCTGGTTGACTGATTGTTTGTTCGTGGTTGGTGGGGTTTGGGAACTGGGTTGAATATGTAATGGAGGATGAGTTTTGCAGTTTGGTTGATTATCTTGGTGGGTCGGAGGTCATGTTATAAATATTCAGTATTCAGCTGTACACTTGAAATGAGGGAACGTGATGATGGCATGTTTCTTGGGGGGTGACATCAGCACAAGGCGATCTGGGAGCGTTTCTCGACGTGTTCGTTCGCATATCACATCTCTACTCTTCTACATGGCCAACCAAGTTTTGGATAAAAGTTGGTTAGGACCCTCAACCATACGTGTGGCTTGCCTCGCAGGGATGGACGTCATCCCGCAAGATTGTATGACATATCATTGGTACACAGCGCATGGGCAAGGATCGGCTGCAGGGGCTGCTGTGGCTGCGGTGATGTAATTGCTTATGAGATCCCTGCTTCCCGGACATTGAGGTGTTTGATGTTGTACTGCAGATAGGGAGGATGCTGCGAACTATCGCGATTCGAATCTGGGTTATTGTTGAGCTAGCTGTGAAATAGTTGGTTAAAGGTCATTCGGCCTGAAAAGATTGGCAGCTTGCGGTCTTGGCTGATGCTCGGCGATGGAAATAGAATTGCCCATGTCGATAGTTTCCCTGCTTTGAAGGGCACTACAATGACGCCTTGTGCTCACAGTAAACATAGGTTTTCCGACAGGTATCTGCACAATAGCATACTGAGGCTGAATCGCAAGGTTACACCAGTATGTACAGTAGGTGAAGCCGCGTCTCGACATGATATCTCAAGGAGTGGCAAAGGATATCGATCCGGATGAGCTAGCTTTTTTTTTATTACGCTCTTCGAGCAAGTGCAATATGTATCGGGTCCGGAACACTTGGCACACTATTATCATCCGAAGCGCTCTTTACAAAATAAGACGTGCTCAGACGTGGATCCGCCCCTAGTTCATGCAATGCTTCCTCAACGACCATGATATCGACTTGTTTCCGAATTCCACCTATAGGAGGCAACGGCTTGTCGAGTGCATTCCTTCCATTGCTCCCTCTTCTCTGCGAAGTCATGCGGGTCCCTCCTGGCGAGAGTATTGCACTGTCCTCACTCCTTCGTCTGCTGTTGGTCAACGTGTCCTGCACCGAGGGCATGCGTGTGAGCATGAGCTCCATGTCTGATGCCGTGCTGCCGACCCTCCTCCTCTGGGAGCTCTGCGGGCTCTTGATGCTATATTGTGACCTAAGTCTTGACGAGCCCTGGCTGGTAAAGGTGTCATCCGGGCTTGGCTTTTCTGGCAGTGGTGGTGGTGATGGCGACCGCCAGCCCTTCATGTAGGACATGATAGTTCCGTACCGCGAACTGTTGGTTCTGCGCGTCTGGGGGAGCCCGGCGATGGTAGACTTGAGCCATCGTCGCACGAGGACGAAGATGGCGGGTAGATTGGTCGTTGCGATGGCGACAAACGTCTCGCGGACGGACCAGAAGGCGATGGCGTGAAAGTCGTGGACTTGCTTTGACGTGTGGATAATCAGTTAGCTCAGCTGCTTTCCCACATTTCATGTGCAAGGTCGCGCACCCGCGGCGGGGGAAAGGTGTTGAGACAGCTGAATATTGGACTTACAGTAGCCACGAGTGTTATTCTCAGCGTCGCCGCCACGGTTACGAAAAGCCCACAGCCAAAGAGACAGCCCAAGGCAATCTTGGTACCTCTTGGGAGGACTGCGTGTAGTATCATCGGAATCGGGAGCCACAGGAGGTACGCGTCTGTGATAATGTTGCAGGCGAGTATCGTCCATAATACAGCCGGAGATGATTCCGGATAGCATAGCGCTGCAACTTGTCAGTTACTTGTTCAGACCAGTACCCGATAGGGCTCAGAGCCTCTGGGGAGGGAAAAAGCCTACGCCCAGGATCTGGCGTTATTTGCCACATTTTGCTGATGGGAATGCAAACTAAGAAGGGCATGGAAACCACAACGATAAACATTGTCAACATGAGAGCGAAGAATATTTGAATTCTGCGACGATATCCAATCAAGGTTTCCTAGACGGTCGTAAGTATGCAGACATGTCGAAGGATAACAGAGTAATTTACCATAAGACGCATATAAAAGATGGCCATGGCGGCCTTCAACGACCATAACAATAGCGTGTATAGTGGCCACTCTATGAGGCGTAACTTGGACGCTCCCACGCTGTATCTTCCCGTCAGACTCCATCATGGCGTAGAGAAAGGAACGACTCATTGCGTGTAATTTACCGTAACTGATATTCTTCGCTATCAGGGCTGAGATTGGCCCTTTCAACGGCGTCGGTGAAGTCATTTGCCAGACCTTTGTAGCGCCCAATCAGTTGGATGTCTATGATTGTCGTTGCCACAAACAAGCCCTGGCCTCACGTATTAGCAACAAACTTTTCCATGCCCTCTCATCACAGATTTCTTTTGTTCCTTATCGCTTACCAGAGCGAGCCACACAAGGACGTCGTCCGCCTGGAACCTCCTCCACCCGACCATACTCCATCGTGAGTACGTCCGTAGTATCGTGATGATAGCCGCTATTGCTAGGAAGATCCACTCTTCGCGGGAGAAGCTCTGTGCTCGAGCAGCTGCTTGTTCTTCTATCAGAGGCCCCGTTGATGTGCTGGTGCTGTTCATGGTGCCGGATGGCTGGCGGGACAGCGGAGGGGGTTCGTCCAAATCATTAAGCACAGATGTATTCTCTGCCCGAAGTGGGAATTCATCTGACGCCTCACTGGAAACTTTGGGAAACCAGATTACCGAGCTTGGCTCTGATTCGATTGGGTAGGTGGGTTCTTCTATTTTGTCAAGGAAATAAGAACGCATAATTTGTTGCGGGAGAAGAGTACTTTATGTCAATCGTCGCCTGAGAGTACTTCGCGCATGTCTCTCCTTGACAAGCAATGCCAATCCCGCTGCTCAAACACCCCGCCCACCCAAGGAGTGTCAACGAACTGTCTCAAGAATACTCCGCATTGTCGTACTCAAGAGAAAGTGTGAGGCAGCTAGTTCCTTGACAGTGACGCGAAGTCTGCACGCAACACGAGCCAGGTGGCCTCGCTCGACTCGGTATACAACCGCACCAAGCCATTTTTGCCTGAGATTCTAAAACAAGTTTCAATCGGTGTGGGTAGCATGTTGATGTACTAGGGAGAGCGACGGTGCAGCGGTGCACACTGATCCCGGACATTTCATCCCATCATCCTACCAGGAAAAGATCCGAACACCTACCCCATGCATCTGAAGACGTTCGACTGGGAATAAAGTTTGGGCCCCTGAAACGCCAAGTTCCGTAAACGTGACCACTGCCAAGGATAGCGGCGATTCTTCCGGAAAGGACTAGAAATAAAGTATGAGATGCTCTTTTTGGTATCCGCCTTGACGGTGAGTAGCCCTACAATCCAACTTCGGATTATGAACACAACGCAGAACCTTGTCGCATGCATGTCTTGGGCCGAGTACCAGAGAAGTGGTCTGCGAAACAGTTCCCGCCCACAATCCAAGTAATATGGACAAAAGACGGTAGCGACAGAAGCAGGCATAAGGTAAACATCTGAGCTGCTCGCTTGGACTTGCACTGCGTAAGTGATCGGAGACCTGACACTTGGCGATCTCTCTTGGCACTGCCAAGAGAAACCTTTGTGAAAGAGAACAAACTTCTGACTTGTCTTCCTTCAACTCAAGTTCGACATGCTAAGCGTCAGCATACTCAGCTGAGTGGCTGTTAGTCTTGTCTCTCGAGAGTGTCCTGTCGAATCTCAAACCTTTATCGACAAGTTCTCTAAGTTCGGGCACTTCCTCGTCACCCTCCCGTAAGTAGGCACACGCAATCCATATACGCCTTGCACACTGCCACTGGGGCTTCTAGAGCATACACTCTCTGAATCGCCAGGGTCCCCAGTTACCCAGTATCAACAACCCAGAGCATGCCAGCACACCCAAAGTACATCAAGGTCGCGGTAAAGAATACCAACGCCGCCCAAGCCCCATCACCATCCGTACGGAGACCCCCTTTGGTGTCTTAGCCTAGCTCCATTCCGACTTGGTACAGAGCGCCAAAACCCATTCCGCAGGTCAAGTACCTAGGTACCCAACCATCTTGCGGACTGCCAAGATGAAAAACATCCGGCCAATGGAGTCGTTGTCGATGACGCGGGTGAGGAGAGCATGGCAGAGTGAGGAAGCTCCGGTGCCAAAGGTGAGTACAGTCAGACCGGTGAGTGCGGCCAACAACGTTTCGGCCGGCTGCGAGATTGCTTGACCTACCACGAGCAATATTGCGGCGGTGCGTTCTAGAATCAAAACGCGGCTTGCGTCGTTTCGTTTCGAGAGCATAGATCTCATCATCGGAAGAAACACGAGAAGGGCCAAAATGTTAAGCCCGTCTGCACACTGAGGACTACACCCGTTTGTGTGAGTACGCAGCCAAAGCGGAGGGGTTTATAGCGGAGGCATGCTCATCGTGACAGTAGCGACATAAATGGTAAGTGACGCGGTTGGTATAAGGAGCTTGACATTGCGAGTCTTTGAGGCCTCGAAAAGCTGCATGTACCCTGTCTTGAAAAAGCGACCATGGTGTTGACAGGTCAAAGCTCTGGGTATATCGTCGGACTCGTTTGGAGACCTTTGGGCTCCGTGACCGCGACTGGTCAAGCAACGGTCCCACATTCAGAGTCTCCGGGACGGCAATGATGAGCAGACCGCCCATGGTCGTTATGGCAGGAGAGACAATGATGGAGAGCCAGACCGAGTGATCCCATCACTTGCGGGCCGAATTGTGCAGATTTCGATCTGAAAACATATCGTCCTAGACTATGCAAATCAGTATGATGCCTTGAAGAAGGATAAGTATTCAACCAAAACGTTACGCTTACCTCTTCTCTTCTGACACAACGTCAGAAACCATAACAGAAGCCATAGCCTCAGCGATCGACTCACCACCGCCGATGAGTGACGCCGCCGAGGACGTCCAAACAAGTCTTAGATTCCATCTACGCCAATCTCACGCAAAGACTATCCAGGCCAACTGTGAGAGAACCATGTCCAGAATACACAGGCCCAAAATGGGCCTGCGTCCGTACTTGTCGGCTAGTGTGCCATAGGCAACGGCCACTTTTACCATGTCACACGTTCATTTGCACAACATGTTTATGAGCATCCGTCAAATTTCGTTATACTCCATTTCTCAACCTATCTGGTCAGGGCGAGACATCGATCCTCGCCTCCAACCTCAGATTCGCCTCCACACTCTTACCCCCTTCCGAATCTAATTTCCTCACCTACATATAAGATGCATCATAATAACCAGCACTTGTATAATCGCTCCCTAGGATCGTGTCGATAGAGATGGCCGAGCTAAGCTTTTCGGCAAAGCTAGCCCGAGTGCCGGATGCACCTGCGCCAGCGTTGTCGTACTCGCCAAACAAAACATCTTCAGTGTTGGGCTCACTGGAAGACCACTCAATCCAGCCCGCGCTGTTGATGACGTCCGTCATGGTCGTGTATTGGAATACCACTCGGGCGTACTCGGTCCAGGGCCGGCCGAGGTAGTAAGCACCGTCGGCGACGTCCTGGCCTGATGCTGCCGCGATACTGCAGGAGTTCTAGGTGACTCAAACGTTAGCATAGGTCTGATTTACAAAGGCTCGGTTTATAGTCCCGTTGTCATAAGTCTCCTGCATCCTGGGCCTCACAGCATGTTGTGTTACACCCGGATTCCACGCAATCGAGATACGGATGGCGTCGAGCAGCTTATAAAAAGAGCAGGGTTTTACTTACAAAGACGTAGTATGAGGTCCCATCAGAACCGACGCGACCATTCGCTGCAAGGCTGTTAGCGATGAAATAGTCTGGCCCCGAGCTCAAGATTTGACTCACCAGTGATTGTGCCCTCGCTAGCAGCCAGAACCCCGATATCACATTCGTTAAACCAAGCAGGTGAGTACTGCCCAAAGATGAAATCCGTCGCTCCCTCGATATAGCTCTGTGCATAGAGCTGGTACCCTTCCTCGGCAAGCACGGTGTCTTGATACCCAGTGATCTGACAAGCGTAGTAGCCCGAATCCGCATACGCCGACAAGGCAATGGCCTGACTTCCTTCGCCATACGTGTTGGCGATGTTGATATTGTATGCCTTGAAGTTCGTAGCCTGCACCCGCAGCGTGCCGGTCTCATCGTCCGTCAGACCGTCAGCTGCAGCTAGATCGTTCGTGATGGTCACCTCGTTCGACGAGTAGCTGGAGGTGTCCGAGGTGTAGCCATAAAACGTAAGCTGCGCTTCACGGGAGGAGACCACGACTTGCTCATTGTATGTGCCGGCCTCAATGAAAATACATTGTGCAGTGGTGGAGGTGGTGGAAAGGGAGTCTACAGCGGCTTGAATGGTACTGTAGGTGCCGCCAGAGCCAGCTGTGATGCAACCAGACGGAGCGGAAGTTCTGGCGGTTGCTAGGACCGTAGTCACAAGCGCGGCAAGTGAAACAAGGGATTTCATATTGTTTGTAGTCGAGCAGGTAGGTTACGTTGGAGAAACTCTAAAGCAGGTTGCTCTTCTTCGGGTCTACAAACTCAACTGCATGCCAAGACCAGAGACGGCTTTATGTATGGCTCACGATATTAGCAGTGTTACCTCTCTGGTGGGTGTGTAGGCTGTCACCTAGGCACCTAGTATGTGTACGGTCGACGGTGTGTACGGAAAAATAAATTCTCTGAAGCTCCATTGGTATTGGGACTCTAGCAGGGCTCCGAATCACCAGCTTCCCGTTTTGGTGTACGGCGGGAGAACTATTGGTGGAGACAGCCAGGCCCTTGCAAGCCGTGAAGATTCGACACCTTCAAATCTACTCCCCCCCATGTGCAAGGATTTGAATTTCAGGAAGAAGAATGCAATCACTTGAGAGAATACCACGCGTACCCAAGCGACCGACCTCTCACGGTTCGGCTATATTCCGAGGTGTCAGGAACAAAATGAACGAGTGCCGATGTTTGCGGGAGATCATGATCACTGACTCTGTTGGTGGAGAAATCCACAAGGGAGATTTATTATCAGACCAATAGAAAGTCCCTAGGTAATAGGGTCTAGCTGCATTCTTAGCTCAAGGCTGGGTCGCGTACTTGCACACATGGTCATACGCTTTGCAAATGATGATGCTTGTATTTTATAGGTGCATAATGGTACTTCATTACTCCGGGCAAATGTAGGACGTGACCTCCTCCCATACCTAGGTCATCCTCCAGTACGGGCCATAGGCCTGTTGAACCAAACATGTACGTGGACTTGCAGGAAATAGCCACATTTTGATTGGCTCCAGGAGGGCTCTTCATCTGAAATAGGGCTTTGTTGACCTAGTCCGGTTTTGCTATCTAATGCAGGTATGACAAACGCTGACACGCAAGCCATTCGATCTCCCTATTCCACGAACGACGACGTTGAAGGGCTTTCGATTTAATTGGACAGATTTATGCGAATTTCCGAAGAGATTATATACGGGTATCATATGCTGTATTGTATCAAATACCTATGTACACTTGTATCTTTCTTGGATGACGCTGACCGTCTACATAGATACTGGCGGGCACCTATCTAATTGCTAATTATCTACTATAGTTGGTAGATGAAGTACTTGTTCTCCAGGTCAGTAAAATCGAGTAACGAGATATCGACCTCTATCTGCGTTTTGCAACCTTCCGTATCCACATGTTCCACCACTCCAACCGGCCTCTTACCAAGTGCTTCCTGCTCCACGATCCACAATTTCCGCTCCTTGTTTCGTTGGGAAAGTATGAACCAAATTGCGAGCATGCATACTGGGGCTCCGGTCCAGCTGATGATGATTTGAGAGATCCAAGCTCCATAATACCGAGGGCCATCTCTTGCCACCCAGATTTGTGGGCTGACGAGATTGGCCACGCTGTACCCAACCATCCAGATGACGTTCCTCAGCAGCTTTTTCGTGTATCCGCCAGCTGTTGCAATGTTCCAGCCAAGAGCAATTATGTATGTGATGCCAAAGGTAGAGCCGGACAGCAACATACACGCCAGAAGGGGTAGTTGTTTTTCCCAAGGGATGACCACCATTCCAATTCCCCCTGCCACTGCCAGCATAGACCAGAATGATCCCCATAAAGCTGCTTGGCCGGGCATGAATCGCAGTCCGAGGAACGCAAACACGCAGCAAAGGGTGGCAAAAGCCCCGCCCGCTGCAGATACAAGCGTCGAGCCCAGATTGTCGACACCAATGGCAAGGAACAAAAGGTTTTGCTGATAGGACAAATTATTGGACAGCTGGTTGGTAAGGGCAGTCAGTCCGAACAACCATGTGACAGGATCCTTGAGGCACTCAGTCACTTGATAACGCTTGACCGTCTTTTGTTCAATGGATGACCTGGTTGCGGCGTGTATGCGTCGGATAGCGTGGACTCGTTCTTCCATAGTGAGGAACTTGGCGCGAGCAGGATTGTTTGGATACCAAAACCAGCTGTATACGGCGAGCATCAATGTGATGGATCCGGTGATTATCATGAAAAATTTCCAAGGTAAGACCGTCGTGCTCTGGCTGTGTAAAAGGGCGTAGGCGAGGAAGCCGGCAGGAATCGGGGAGGCCAGACAAGAGATGAAGAACAGTGGCTGAACTCTCAGAGCCTCTTTTGGAGTCAAGAACATGCCTATCGTCACCTCCATGGCTGGGACGAGTGAAGACTCAAAGAATCCCAGGAAAAATCGAAGTGGGATGAGTGCGCCATAACTCTCTGCTGTACAGTGAAGAAACACAACGAGCGACCAGAGAAAAACTGAGACTGCTACAAATCGACCAAGGGGAAATTTCTGCATCAGATAATGTCCAGGTAACTGGGCGACGATATATCCTGAGAACAAGCTCCGGGTCAGTCAAACGACGGTATCTACGGAAACGAAAATATTGTCCCAATGAGGCCTTACCGGCGTAGAAGAGGGTGTTCAGGTTGTTATAATCTGTATCATCAATTCCCGTTTCTTGGTAGATTCCCAGCAGCGTTGCATAGGACAGGGTCGCTTTGTCGACCTACAAACAATATAGGTAGCTATTAGTCCCAGCAGTCTGCCACGTACAACGTCCCAAGCAAAGACACTTACGTAGAGCATCAAGTCAATGATGATGACCAAAACTAGAACGTGGAGGTATATTTTTCGTTTCAGGGCCTTTTCAGACTCCGGTGTCAACACACCAACATCGTTGCCATGCTCTTCGACGAGACGCAACGTCTCGTCGGCCGCCCGCTCCGAGATGATTTTGACTTGCCCCCTTGAACTTTGGTCTGAGTCCGCTGTCACAGGCTTCTCTTTCAGCTGGGTGATTTCCTTAGTATGATCCATAGTTTAAGGTTGAGAATGCAGAGATGGATTGAGGGAATCGGCCGATGCCAGATACTAGCTCCCAACACTCGAAAGCTTCACAAATCCGAAGGGAGAGTGAGACACGCGTGAGACTTGGGATATCTCTTCCATATCACTCGCAAAGAAGGAACATCGCACCTCACAGACCAGTCATTGTACGACCACTATGGTGATTTTGTGCGACACTGAGTCATATATGCACGACAATGGGCCCTCAGCCTTGCCCGTGGGATTTCTTCATGACGAATTCGGGTGGGACAAGCACGCAAGGGATCAAATTTTCCAAAAATCGACCCATTCTGCCGCCGTGAGCGAGCAGGTTTCTAGCAGGAGTTCGAGTTTTCTCTGATAGAACGAGTCGTAACGAGTCCAAGCTGGCAGTGGCTGGCTGGGTGTTCTAGCCGGAGATGCCGGAGGCTTCTCTGAATACCTAGGCACACACCCGGACGACCGGACGGATCGGAGACCCACACGGCGGCATGCGCCGTCCGGGCTCGACGACCCGCTCAAGTCTCCGCCCATATTCTTCATTCCTAGGCAGGGTCAACATGCAATTGATAGTCGAACAATCTTTGAGCAGATATATATCCTGTACTGAACCACTCTATATTAACAAATTTGCGTTGATATGGCATTCTTTTGCAGCTAACATGAACTACCTGACACATGAGTGATGAGCTCCATTTCAATGGTGGGCTAATCTTCTTACCTCTACAGTAAAGGCCGACCCCAATGCCAGTACTCATGCCGGAAGTGCCACGGTCGCGATCAACTGCCTATCTGCGGTATAGGCTGGTACAGCATGGTCGATAATAAGTCCTTCCTTGCTCCCAGTCCATCAACATCCGCATTACCACGTCCACAGTCACCTACTCTCGAGCCTCCATCCAGCACTGCTATACGCATCGCCAGGTGCCTTTAGTTCCAACAATTATCGCCCTTGTGCCAACGTGTAGAGCCAGCTCGGTGATACAAGAAACTGACGTGAAACCACGGCATGCGCCAAAAGTCACCCAATGCTCAATGTGTGCACAGAAGGCTGTGACGAGGTATACAAAGTACAGCCAGTAATCGGCATAGGTAATCGCTTAAAAAAAAAACAGAACTCTTGGTGTTATCACTGATAATTACTGTGTGAATATAGTAATGAACTCGGGGAGTACAAACGCTGGACGCGTGTCTGTGTTCAGGGTGTATTGTTGAGCCTGACGAGCGTCCTGATGACGGCTTTCTGGGAGCTAATCGAAGTTTACAAAATAACTACCCCGTTCTTCTTTTGGGGGATTCTTCACTTGGTTTCTAGTGAGAAGAAAATACGGGGCTCTACGTAGTAAAGTTTCACTGCTTTCAGCCTCCAGATGCAGGAGCCGTGTGGCAATTTTATTGCCAACCACCTGTGATTTCACCGCTTGAATGGAAGGGTTTCCCCCGAAGAGTTCAAAGTCTGTCTCTCCAAAGCTTTAGAGAGAGATAGTTAAGTAGATATCTACACTAATAATCACCGGGAAATAAGAAGCTATCATGATGTTGTTGTCTGGGCCAGGCTTGCTTCCAGATAGCAGGGTCTCACACTACACCTGCACTCAATTCCACCTAGATGCAGTGTAAGCCTGTTAGTGTTGAATTGAGATTCAGAGTAAGGAGGTACTCGAGCAATTAATCCCAACTTTTCAGCTTTGATGAAAGGACTCATTTATCATGCAGACTGGCGTGTGCCCTGCTCAGATGTTTGGTCTCTGTGGAGCCACCAGTCTTCAGATCGGCTCATTCCTCGTCATCTATTCCTGGCACAGTGGTACCTTCGGGCGAGTGTGCTCAACAAAGCGGCGTGAGACCTTCAGAGAACACTTCCCAAGGTCATCGATCTCAGCGACGGCGCGACGGCCGGCTAGCAAAGGCTTCTCGTACAGCGGATGGTGGCCGCCGCCAATGATAATGATTGGGACGAAGACTGATCCGTATGAGAATAAATCCACTCGATCGAACGTTCCTTATGCATCTGTTCCAGTTCGCCTTGCGGCGGAGGGCTGATGCAAACGTAGACCAGGACGGGGCTGCTCATCTTGAGCCGGCCGCAGCAGTGGGCAATTACCTCCGTCGTCTTGAGTCGGATTAAAATGGCCAAGACGCGAAGCTATGGTGTCATCAAACTTCTGACCTGTCTTTGCTGCCATTCATGTGGGTAGGTTGTCTCTTTCCTCCACTGGATGAGCCTCTCTCCCACAGAGCTCCCCAAACTAAGCTCAACTGCTCAGCTCTTGTGCGGTACCGACGGTTCGCTGTATGCCGATTACAGATCTTTCGATAAAGTCATACTTGGATGCGTCACAGACGTTGTCTTCGCTGCATTGCCACTGGTCAGTTACGGGGTGTTGCAAGTTTTCCTATCGGGCAAAATAACAGCCGGGGCTGTCCTGCTGAGAGGTGAGCAACTCATTGTCCAATCATTTACACTGCTGCTGTCTCCAACTCTCCGACTACATGAACCGTCTAAGAAAAACTATGGGTTTCTCTCTCAGGAATCCTCGTGCTCGTAGCAAGTGTACTTGAGTTCAATGACCCTCAGACAACGAATTCCGCGATCGACTTCATTTTTTGGGCTGCTCTTTGGTGGATATTGTGCTTGTGATAATCTGCGTCTTCCTTCCCGGTTATCATTTCAGTGTTGCTGGCCTACCAGGCTGCATCTCCTGGTCCCGCGGTGATCAACATGGTCTCTGGAATAACAGCAAGCCGAGGCGTTACTCGCAAGCAGTACAATGTGAATCATCGAGTTTTGCCTTGTACATCTCTGTTTCTCTCTCTTCATCCGGTACCCAAAAGAAGCTCATATGATTATCAGTCCTTCGAAAGAGCGGTGGTCCAGATGCATATTTGAATGAGATCAAGACGAAAGAGATTCTTGTCCAGCTAGATGCCTAACGTCGATGGCTTCTTCGTGTGGGCAGATTGAAGGGAGTTCAAAGTCCTGGGGATGACATAACACCTACTTACCGTCTGGTGTGTACTGATAGGAGACATAGATCCACAGACTTACTTAGTAATATACAACCCAATATCGAAGCTATGACACATGGGTATGTTGCATCCTGGCATTCCAACATTGCCAGCCATACCGTCCGCAGGAAACAATTTCGCCATCATGTCAGCTTGAGCCATCAAGCCCCTCGGGCCCCTGTGCCGTTGTTACACCGCAGCTCCCCCAGCTGTCTTAGCGTCGACTATCTCCAGGAGAGGACTAGTGATCGTCTCGGGACCTAGTCAAGATCGGGTGTTTACCCCAGGATTCGTTAAAATTAAGTTAAAAGCAGGAATGAAGTCCGGGCCGTTGTAAAATCCTCGTATTTCCCACGTCAATATTTTGCCCGACATATTTATAGACGCGCCTGATGTTTATAGTAATCCCATTTCAAAGCTTCTTTCCCGTCTTTCATTTCCCCAGATTTTTTTGACCCTCCCGTCTCTGCGTCTCTTGCTGCAGCTCCTCTCATTGCCCTAGGAATTACCCCATAATACCCACACTCGTTCAAAATGCAGTTCTCCACCGGAATCATCGCCTGCTTGGCTGCCGTCGTCACAGTATGTCACTCACTGAACTTTGTCCTTCTTGCTCGAGTCCGCACATACCTAGATACTGACCCAAGTCCTCGCCACTCAGGCCCAAGACGCGGCTTACACCTCGGCGTACGAGTCCTACGCGAGCCAGGTGGTCTCGATTAACAACCAGTTCGCCTCATTCCAGGCGACCGTCACAGCCACTGGCGCCGAGCTACAATCCGAGGCGCAGTCTGTGCAGTCTGTCATCTCGGCAGAGCAATCCAGCCTTCTGAGCTCGTTCAACAGCCAGTGGGCGACCGTGACCAGTATCACCGCCGCCACAAGTGACGCGACAGCCACCACCGCGACAGGGTCCGCTGCCACTGGCGCCAGCGCCTCCGGTAGTTCAGCTACGGCCACTGGCTCTGGTTCCGTTGCAACAGGCACCGCTGTCAGTGCTTCGGGATCTTCCAACGGTACCGCGACGACATCCACAGCCTCGGACTCGGCCACAACTTCTTCCGACTCAAGCACGGGCTCGAGCACATCGTCTGACAGCGACAGGTATGTGACATCAAATATCAGTACCGCGTCGAGCCTGTTTCAACTGACTTCGATCTTACAGCACCACGGCTTCCGCGTCAAGCAGCTCTTCTAGCGCTGGTGCTGGCAGTGTTATGCCCACCGGCGTGGCTTTTGTTGGCGCCGCTGCTCTCTTGATGGCTGCTTTCTAAAGTAGTGAGCAGGCGACAGTGTCACATGAATATTTTGGATTTGGGATTAGGCTTGCGTAATACCCTCCTTGTTATAACCTGGAAGTTGACTGTGCCATCTGTTTACGAGGGTCAACGAAAGCAATGCTCAGTGTATATATATGAAAGCATGAAACGAATGACGGTACAGTCTTCACATGGTCAATTGCATGTGATCAAAATGTTGCGTGCTCATGATGCGAAGCCACTCGTCACCTTGCCCGAAGTGCACGCCAGCAGGTGCCAGTGAGTGGGTTGGCCAGGTGGGCACTCTGGAAGGTGAATATGTCCACGGGTGGGCACCAGCACAAGTTAGAGCATGCTCTTTTCTGAATGCCTGGGCGAAATTGCTATTGATTAGTACGAGATAAAGTATCAAACCGTTCTCACTCACACAAGCTCAGTGCTCACCTTGGTACTGTGGGCAGGAGTAATGGACCACCTGCACTTGACGGACCTCATCAGAGGCCGTCAAGGTGATATCAGTACTTGATTTTTCTTAACCGGATAACAATCGACGCACTTTCATCTTCATCTTCATCAGGACCTTCTTCTCGTACCTGTGACCGTATCTTCTTTCCGTACACAGCCAAGGTGTTTCGCACGAGAAATGATCAAGCCTGTGAGATGTGAAACCGAACCCGTCTTTTCGAGTCATGAATTGTTCCTACAAAAACCAACCGTTAAGTCATCGAAAATGCTTTGCCATTCTTCCCTTCCTCCCTCCAAGTTACTTCACGCCTTGCATTCATTGTCTTAAACTCAACCCGAGTCCTGAAGTACAGAGCATCATGCGTCCCACGCAACAGGACCTGCTCATACCCAGACCTTGGCTTCGTCTCCAGGCTGCATTAGAGTTTCTGCTTGGCATTTCACAACCATTTCAAAAGCTGCATGTTCTCGCCCGGATCTTCTACCCGTTTCAATGTAGAGCTTGTGGATATCTTTGATGAACAATTCCCTATGAAGCGTATCCTCTTCAATTCTTCGACTGCGCAAAGATGTTGTGCTCGAGAAGATTTCAATTTGCCGGCTTGGACCCGCTCGTCCAGGAGCTTGATCTTTTCATCCAATTCAGCTTCGCTATCACACAGCCAATGGCATCCTGAGACCTTGATCTCGAGCATCCTCTTGCTGCCTCATGAGTCATCTGGATGTCCATGCGCTTGTTGTCGTCCATGACTTACCCAAGCTCCTGTTGGCCGAGAATCTGTCAGGATCGTAGTGAGTGCCATAATCGCTGTACCGGTTGTAGACCTTGTCTCTTGCAACCACTGAGCTTGCCAAACTGACGGGCTCAACAATGGACACACAAACACACGCGCGCTTCGAAGTCACACGTCTGATCAACTCCCTCAACAGCTGCATGGTGAGTATGGACTGTTGTTGGCTTATGCGGAAGTGATAGTGGCCATTGCTCTCCAGGTCCCAGGACCTTCTTCTAGAACTGAGATTGTGTTGGTCTCTGGCAAAGGCATCAATGAGTCCTATCCGCGGGCCATTAATGTCTCGACGATCAATAGAAAATAGTGTACAGACTGCACGATACCCTCAAAACTAAACCAATTGGCACTTACCCTAATGATTTCTCGGCCACATTCACATGATGGAGCAGGCGAACATGATGGGGCCCAAGCCAGAAGAAAAAACACGATATACGTTCCCAAGTGTCAGTTTGTCACGAAGCGTTGCTGCGTTATGTCTCATCTGGAATTCCTAGAAGCTTGCTTCGAGGACAGAAATATGGGTTGGCACCATTGGGATGAAGCCTCTTGCCCTCTGAGACAGGAGTATGACCAAATGAAAGAACATTGTCACCACCTAAAAGCTGATGCGAATGAATCAACAGTGGATGCAAGCAGATTTCACTGGGATTCAAATTGCATGGTCTCTGCGACTTCAAACGGGACATCGAAAATCATAATATGGCTGAATTGAGTTACGAAGTCTGTTGCGAACCAATGAGAGAGCAGGTATTTGGCCATTGATGGACGTGAATACAGTTCATAGCTTTGTAATTCCTTGGTTTCAGGAACAAGGCTTAAACCTTTGCCTAGCATTAATGAATGCAGCATAGTCACATCTGGGCTGTTTGGTGATAAGGTGTGTGATCGGCTTTACTGTTTCGGGAACCGGTCGATCCCAGGTTTCCATGGCGCGACAGATGCCTTTGTACCTGTCAAACAGCAAATATGCTTTTTGAATATTCAGATATTGTTATGGTCGCGGGCAATCCCCAGATGATGATCGAATCTGAGTTCCTTGGCGCTTTCGGGACTGTTTGGCAGCCGTTCCGTGACGCAGTTTAAATACAACGACCCCTTCCAAAGGCAGCAGAGAGAAAGATGTTGGAATCCATTGCGTCAGTATCCTCGATTTTTTCTTTTTTTGATTTCGTTGTCACTCAGAGAGAAGACAAGATGGTTCAGAAATATGTTCTGGCAGCGGTGTTGATCGCCTCAGTCAGCTGCCTCCCGGGAGACCCTCCGGGAAACGAATTTATGCCTCCAGGATTGACTGATCGTGAGTGAATGAAGCGCTGGAGACGCTAAGTTGACGCAGGCAAACTGCTTTCAAGGTGCTGAGAGATACTTTATAGAGCGCAGTCCCTGTCCGTACTTGAATACTCTTGCGAACCACGGATTCATTAAAAGGAGCGGCGTTGCTGTTAACCGGAGTGAAGTCAACAATGCTTTCGACGTAGTCTTCAATATGGATCCTATGATCTCGGACTCAATCTTTACGGCTGCACTTGCAGGGACGACATCATCGATACCGGACACAATTAATTACGTTGACCTCAATCAACATGGGCGTGAGTTGTACCATGATTCAAGAACCTGAGATGCGATCTCAGCGGTGCTAAATTGTAATCGCAGTCATTGAGCACGACGGATCTCTCTCACGTGACGATGCAGCTGTCGGCAATAACTTTCAATTCAACCAGACTATCTGGAACGAGATGACCATGTTCTTCACCACTCCTCAAATCTCGATAGAACAAATGGCTACGGCGCGAGTGGGCCGCCTCAACCGTCAACGAGCGGCCAACCCAGTGTTCGCCTTCGACGACAAAGTGGCTATGACGAGTCTTGGAGAAACTTCGCTGGTATTGATGACATTTTCCAACGGGAGCATCGACGGTGGTGCGAGTCGCCAACAAGTGGACACGTTTTTCACCCAAGAGAGGTTGCCTTTCGATCAGGGCTTCACGGTCCCGACTACAAGGATTACAGCAGACAGAGTGCAGGCTATGGGCCAGAAAATCACGAATGCGACAGGCGCCAATGCGACAACAAATGGCACAGGTACCGCAACCGGCTTATCTTCTGCTGGGTCGCATGTCGAGTTCAATCTGGCGGTATGGGTAATGACACTCGCTGGTTTCGGTTGGATGTTGCTATAATGGTGCTAAATAATGTTACTAAATAATGTTCCTGGAAAGTCATAGACCGTGACCAGATTGTAGTATATTGTGGGATAATTTTATTCATAATTTCGATATGAAGTGTCGGACCGCAAGCTGTTCTGATTCCGAGGCCTTTGGTATCTCGTTACATATTTTATTATCCTCATACGCGCGCTTGAAGCGGCATTACAGCGCCACTGTTGAAACCGACAATACCCTCCGCGATGTAAGACGACGGCAAATCCGTGGAAGAAATCGATACTCGGCGTCCTATGATGCCGTCGCCACCAACTTGAAGGAGCAGATCCTGTGTCAACTTCGAATATGTCGTACTGCTAGATTTTGAGTCTCGATTGGGAAGCTTGGGTAATGTGAATCGTTTGAGATGTGTGCAACTTGTTGATGGGACGGTCAAATCCCCAGTTGAGCTGTGCATAGAGCCCCAAATTCAGCAAGAATGCACACGGTTCGAGTGATACATAATTTCACTCACAAGATAGTGAGGACCAGCCCGCTGTGGTGGGACTCTATTCCTCTGGGAGTGAAGCTGATATGAGTGGCTATTGGACTCTTGTGGTCCGTTTCGTTGAAGAAAATCACCTGCCCCGACAGGTCCGACGTGTCATCTGCAGGTGTTGAAGAGCAATTCAAGACTGCAAGAGCCCCATATCTTCGAGTATCGTGCAGGTCTTGTTCACTCCCGCAACACATTATCGCTACTATATCGAGGTATAAAGTGAGGGTTCGAATATCAAAGTGAGTTCCGATCCAAAAGGAAGAGTGCAGGAGAAGCAACTTGTGAACAATGGGCAGAATAGACCCGGGACTTCAGCTCGAATTGTGAGCGTTTAAATACAGGGCTAGTGGGTTAGACCGGAAATGTTCCAGAGGTATAATACTTGCTCATCTTGGCCTCGGAATAGAAAGTGGACTCATGATTCTGCACGTCATGTAGACACTGGTGGAAACTGCCTCAAAATTGCATGTTAAACGGTCAGCTGGGTCAAGCAAGGGACTCAGGAGAACATCGTGCGTACCCACTCCAATGTTGTATAACAAATACTGGCCCTCCAAGAACTCATGAATATGCGGGCCAACGTTGTACACATGCAAGTCAATGCTCTGGTATTGAGCAAGTTGCTTCCAAGTGAGCAAGTTTTGCTTTGTGGCGGCGCCGCGGTCGAAATGAGCCTGATAAGGGAGTACTTGAGATGATGGCAAAACATACCAAAGTTTGTCATTCCGGCGGTATCCACTATCACTTAGAAACCGCCATTGTCCAGATTCAACTCGCCAGTGTGAGAATCCCCTCAAGGTTCTCAAGACCATCAAGGTACTTGAGAGGTCACAGTAAGCAAACTCTAAGGTCCTGGCCTTAATTGGTTCGTTGCTTTCTACCGAACTGATATAGCACCTCGATTGGATCTCCGCCATTGCTTCGTCTTTTCCAATTTCACCTACGTTGCTGTCCTGACACCAAACACCTTAGGATTGTGTTTCTGTTGGCCTTTTCATTAATTTCCATCTCGTGTCACGCCGAGGTTTCTCAGTATTCTCTCCTGGGATAAAGTTAAATATTGACAAGACTCGATAGCAACAAGTGCTACTTACCTAGTCAAAATGGCCGCAGAAAAATACTCTCTGCCGAAGCTGCCCTACGCATACGATGCCCTTGAACCAAGCATCTCGAAGCAGATTATGGAAATGCACCATTCTAAACACCATCAAACCTATGTCACAAACCTGAACAAGGCGGTCAAAGCTCTCGCCGAAGCCGTCGAATCCAACGACATCGACGCGCAAATTTCCCTCCAGCCAGCCATCAATTTCCACGGTGGTGGCCACATCAACCACAGCTTATTCTGGGAAAATCTGACCCCGGCTTCCAGCCCTGAAGCGCGTCCCGAGGCAGCCAGACAGTTGCTGGCTGAGATCGAACATACTTGGGGCAGCCTGCCTAAATTTCAAGAAGCATTCACTGCTAAGCTGTTGGCAATTCAGGGCAGTGGTTGGGGATGGCTTGTGAAGGTTGAGGGTAAAAGCCAGCTACAGATACTCACTACCAAAGACCAAGACCCCGTGCCTAACGCTTTCGTGCCGGTATTCGGGGTGGATATGTGGGAACATGCATACTATCTTCAGGTAAGTGATGGCTTGGATTTTGCTGGTTCCTTTCCCCATCAAGGCGAATTGCTAAGACTATTCCTTCCTAGTACCTAAACGGCAAGGGTGCTTATGTGGAGAACATTTGGAAGATCATCAACTGGGACACAGCGGAGAAGAGGTTCTTGGGTGGGCGTGCAGATGCGTTCCAGTTATTGCGAGCTTCCTTGTCTTGACTAGCTGCCAGCAGTTCCGGCCCTCGTTTGTAGAGACCTACCAAGAAGCTTCAGCTGGGGATCGAAGAAATGAGGTACAGGCTTGGATAGCCTAGCCTATCTACTAGGTAGCATGGCCGTAGAGAGGCCACAACCCAAGTATGTGTCTGGCGATAACGAAGGCATTACTTGAGATAGCAAGGATAAAGCCCATAAAAGATTATGAATAACTTGATATTAAAGCATGTGCCATGACTGAACATCCCAATCCCGGCTTCAATTGTGTGTGAGTGGGCGAGGTTCCACCATAATGTCTGAAGGAGGCATCGGCGAAATCGGTGCCGTTTCGGCAGGTCGGGGGTGAGCTTGCCCAGTTGGCCTGGAACTTCCACTTGCAATGCTGGGCGGCACTCATAATACCTACCAGCCAGTCAAGGTGCCAGGCCACAGCGAGTGCGTCCGAGCAAATAAAATCCGCATTCGCAACGCTGTTGACGCCGAGATCTACGCCATATCAGAGCTTGTGAGGATGAGTTCCGCTCTCGAGTCAACGGATGCAAGAAACAAGCTCGAAGACCTCTCAGGGGTCAAAATACAGCCAGGAGAGAACCCTTACAAGGCTCTGATAGCGGCCTGCAATGATGACCCGGTAAGCATGTTCCAGAGGTTTCAGTCTTGGAAAAGTGTGTTTGGTCTGGAGCTGCTCTTGCGAGATTACCGGCAAGGTGGAGATGAGAGGAACGAACAGTAACAGCCGTGGGGAGGCGGTCAATGGAAGCGATTACCAACATTGTTGTCACATAAAAGGTGGCCTTGCCTCCTCGGTAGCTAGCCCATGCGCGACAGCATCTCATGTGGCGGATTTCTTGATATGATAACAGTTCACAAGATAGTTCCCTCTGGAGTGAGCCCACAACACTCTTCTGTTCGTTGGGAAAGGGAGCGGATAAATGGCATGCAGGACGCGGATGATCATGGGGCTCGCACTGCTCTCCTTCGTATGACCAAAGGCTAACAGACGAAGCAGAGAGAAATCCAATCGTTGTATTCGACGCATCGAATAACGCGAAATTCCCAGCAAAAAGAAAAATTCGTGTCGCCCGAGTTCAAAGAGGTCCTCATCGACCCCTTCCTCCTAAGACTGGAGAATCCAGGCCTGGAGCCAGGCTTCACAGATCCACGGAACTGTATGGTCTTCTGGGCAAGGCCGCCGGATCATATTGTTCAGCTGGCTACTCACCTCCAGTCGCTGCTGAAGAAAGTCGCCCCGAGTACGCAGATTCTTTTTTGCACTATCCTTAATATCTTTATTTAAGTCTGGTGCGGCCTACCGGGCCTTTGCCAAATGCCAAGCACTTCAAAGTTCATAGTCCCAGCGAAGCTGATCAAAGGTGTGTTCACAGACATCTGGCTTATGCCACCGCACCGCATGCACCTCACGACCCTCGAGGTGACACACTCTCGCACGCCCGAGGCGATCAAGTCCCTGGTCACGCAGATGCGACCGTCCCTTCCGTCGCTCACGAACTTCACCTTCACCCACCGCTCCCGGCTCGTCAAGCCCATGATATCGTATGACCTCGCCGCCTTCGCGGTATCTTTCCTGCCCGCGTCCGGAGAGCCTGTGACTTCGCCGCCACCATCTGCAGATGTCCAAGCTCACCACGACAACAATGACGCTTATACTTACCACCATCTTCGTAAAGAAGTGTTCGACCTCGCCAAGACGGCGGGCGTGGAGATCGAATCGCGGTACGTTGTGCCGAGCGCGCATATCACCCTGGGAAGGTATCTTACGCAGGAGGATCACATGACAGCGGAGCAGCGGGAAAAGTGGGTGAGAGCGATTGATGAAGTCAACGCTTGGTTGGAAAGGGAGGTGTGGGATCGGGAAGACGGAGACTTTGTGGGGGAATGGATTGTGGGCCACGAGAAGGGGTTGGATGCGAGAGTCGGGACGCTTTGGTATGGCGGTGGCAGGACCATCGCGATGGGCGAAGGCTTCTGAGAGTGGCTATTAAACAACGGGCGTTGAATTTGGCGTATCGTCGGCACAGGGCAACTAGACAGGCATTCAGCATTTGATAAACACTTCCAAGATGGCAGTACAGGTCTCGGCCGCGTGTGCGTCCACCTCTGCCAAATCTCAAAAGCATCCAGGTATTCCAGTGTGGGTGGTGGTTCTGAGCCATGGTATTCAAGCGCCCAGTCATCACTTCGTACCAGACTCAACCCCGGATTGATTGACTTGTCTCTTTGATTGTCTCTTCTTGGCTGCATTCATGAGGCCGCGACCCCGTCAAGGGCGCGGAGGACCTTTCATCGTCACATCGGGCTTCCAAGCTGAGATCAGTACCACAAGGAACTGTATTCGATCTTCCCTATGTACCGAAGCCGCCTCACAACCACCGCGAGGACCCGAAAGCAGGCAATGCACGCATTTTTATCCTTGCGCCGAAGGACCCGTCCGTAATGACCACCGTCTGCCGTTGATGTGAAGGTAGAGAAAGGTTCGTGAGAATGGTGTCGTACGTGTTTTCGCCGCCGCAGACCAGAAGATATTGATGACCAAAGACAAAAGCAAGCAGCCCCTCCGTATCTCCCCGCTTAGAAGACAAGAGCCGCACCCTTGGTCTTCTTGTCACCACCCAGCTCGAAGTGCTTGCAACGCTTCAGGGCCAATTGCAGCTTGGTCTTGCATGAAGAGCACTCGAGACGAAGCACGACCTTCTTGGTAGTCTTGGCTTTCTTATGGAAGACGGGCTTCGTTTGACCACCGTATCCGGACTGCTTGCTGTATTCGTGAATTATGTCAGTGACAATCGAGCGACGGAACGAGAAGTCGCCTCTCTTCGTAGGGCGCGTTGTTGGTATGCGAACTGAAGGACACGTACCGGTCGTAACGTCTCTTACCCTGGGCGAACAGGGAGGCCTTTCCAGCCTTGTCTTCTCAATAGTCAGCACCTCTTGTCGCGTAGTCCATCGTCCGACTTAGGTAGTTCCAACTCACATTGAGTGACCTTGTGCAGGGTGTGCTTGCGGCACTCCTTGCCCTTGCAGTAGCTGTATTCCTTAATCAGTTTTCATCGTCACCAAATACATGACCGCCATGAGCCGTGATCCGCCGTGACGGCGCGAAAGCCAATCGAATTATTCGTAAAGCGTGCTGGCCCACAGTCCTCCTTTTGCTGTTCACTTTCTTCCAACAGCCGTTACAAACTCCAGGTTGCGCAATCGCGGCTTTGTGTCCATTTGTCGTCGTGGAGTCGGTCGGCTTTCGCGGGGCGGGATGGAGAGAAATTTCGCAGGGTGGCACTCACGTCTTGCGGGTCTTGGGAATGTTCACCTGGGAGGCATCAAGTCAGCATAACAATTGCAATCACGTTTGTGAGGATGATCCGTACCATTTTGACGGTTTGGCGGGTGCTACCTGTCGAATGTGGATGGTGAGGGTCGTGGAAAGATTGTCGTTGAAGGCGACTGTGTTGGGTCCGTCAATTTCTTCCAAAGCCGGAGGTGCGAGATCTGTGGGTTGAAAGGAGCGAATCAGAAATCGCATGTGGGGCTTACCTAAGGTCGACGACTTGGCTCCAACGTTTGGCCGGATTTCAGCCGGACATCACAGCCACAATCATGACCACAGCCACTGTGGCGCGAACGACTTCCCTTGGTTGTCGCATTTGGATCAGATTGAATGTATTCCAATCCGGCACTTGCGAAACTAGGTATGCAAAGAACATGGTATTCGAGGACGTCTCTATCTCGTGACTTTAAGATTCTATTTTTGAGCCTGCGGAATGATGAGGCGTAGGCTTCTTTTTCCCCTTGTTGACGACAGTGTTCGCGCTTTCATGACGTGATGACCTTGCGCCGCGTTGGTTTTCACGGACCACACTCAATGAAGAGACCATAAGAGCCGAATCCTCCAGACATAAAGATGGCACCACCCACCGCAAGTACTTGATTTTGAAAGCCATTGGATCAAGAACTAACGGCCCGCCAGACCCCGGCGCAGCCGCCTTTCCTGCTGCCCAAGGCGCAGAAGCAGAAGAGCGCGACTCCCCTTCAAAGCGGTACCCATCAATTCGCCTCGACGCCGCGGTTCAACATTTCAAAGACAACCGCACGTCAAGAAACCGTGTCTTACCAGCCACCGCCCTTTTCAACTCCTGCACCGACAATAGCGCGGGCGAGGGTGACTAAGTGCGATCCGCCCAATGACAATATCGACTCGTCGCCCATCTCATCAGATCTGCCACACAATGAGAATCGTCGAGGACTCTCATTTGATGAAATCATTGAGAATGAGTCTCAGTCGCCATTGGCATCACCAAATGAGCCTGAAGATCAGCGCAAGGTCGAAAGGCCAGCGAAGAGGAGGCGGATGTCGGTGTCGCCGATTGTGGATGCGACGCCCGAGGAGGACGAAATCCATGATCTAATGGCCCTAGATGATGTATCACTCGAATTTGATGATAAGACATCCTACCAAGACCATTCAGCGTCACTTTTCGAACCAAGATTGGCCACCGAAGACACTCCTTCGCCGGTTGGGCCATCTACACGGCACCCAGCTTTCCTCTCCGCACCACGCTTCAAAACCACTGAAGCGCCCGAGGCAGACACAAAGCACCCTTCTTTACCTGAAGCATTTTCTCCTCAACGCCGTGGAGCCAAGTACGTCACTGGTGGCTTAGCAGCGGAAGTCAGGGACTGGCTTGTTCAGGTAAAAGGAGCGACTGAATATGACCGACCTACCGGAGAGAGTATCAGAATGGTTGTTGACCAAGTGAGGCATCCTGCCCACGGTGGAATGTATCTGATCTCGGGCGACGAACTCGGAGGCGGGAATGAGATTGGCGTGCCCAAAGACCATACTGGGGTTGGGACAGGACAGCCTTCAAGGGTGTTGCTGGCTGGAGACGGACGTATATCTGGACTGGGGAAAAGAACTGTAATATCACAGGGCGTGGCAGTGGCAATGTACCAGCCCATGTGGGACATCACCCTAAAGGACTTTGGCCGGTTTGCTGTTGCTTGTGATTGGGAGGGGGAGGGCCAAGAACCCTAGCCTAGCTGGGTACTCTCAGGGAAAGCCATGCACAAGCAGTCGGAGACGCCTTCCACCGAACAACGTACCAGGGGTGATTATCGTGTTTGGAAACACACACAACGGTCCTTCATTGTCACCAATGTCCCTTCCCCTGAGTCTCCACTTCAACGTGTATTTGGCAACATCGCAGTAGAATTCGTCGGGGCTTATTTTTTCTCTCGAATGCCGAGTGGCTTGATACCTTCCGCACGCCCAGATATCTTGATGCCGTAAGGCGTTCCTTCAGGCGGAACGTGGAGGCGACGTGGGCTCATGAACGCTCCTTCCCCATGTCCTCCAAGGTGTTGTGGTGCCTGTTCTTGGCTTTAAATGTTCATTTCTACCATCAACATCCTCGACTATCCAACCCTAGGATACTCAGAACACACATTAGCCTTTGACAACATGACTACTCCCAATGACACACATAAGCTCGCCAGAGCTCCATCCGCAGGCCTCAAAACGCCCCAAGACGAGATCCCCGACACATCCTCTCGAGACGAGAAATACAACCAGCTAGAAGACCTCCTTCGCCAGACCCTCAGCCTTGCAGGAAAGATTGCAGAAGAGCTCTCGAGCCAACGTCTCTCTCGCGTCTCTGTTACAGGTGTCGGTCACACTCAGACCCCCGGGGAATGGATCGTCCTCCGCAAGACGTCGCGAAGAGCCTCGGAACCAACATTCCAGTTTCTCCAGCAGTCTTCTACAGCCCACCAGCATCGCAAATATCGTCCGTCCTATGAAAGCGAGCAGGAAAGCACGAGTCCCTCAGCCGGCTCTTCTATGCAGGAACCATTCTCACCCGGATCCTTGGCCATGAGCTTGGATGCGATTGTTGAGGGCAAGAAGTCTGACATCCCCTTGGTCGAGAACTCAAACTCCTTTGCGGACAGGCTGCCAGAGTCGCCTCCGCTCACTCGTGCCACAACCTCGCAAACGCACGCATCAGCCCGATCTCCGACACCTGGTTCAACGTTGGCCCAGGATTCCATGTCTCAGTCCGCGGCTTCTGCGCCCATTCCCATCCCTGGACCACCGAGGAGCAGACCGTCGGCAAGTCACCGCACATCGTCGCCAGGCCTTGTTCGTTCTTTTGACGATGCGTCGTCCCCGCCGCAGAAATGGCACGTCCGCATTCTTCCCGTATCCATCGACCGTGAGCCCGAACTGTCATCCTCACCACCAAGGACCCCGACCATGCCTGCCTTTGTCAAATTGGAAGCCGTCTTCCCGTATCGCTTCTTTTCGGATCGTCACGCAGCTGCGCGTTGGAGTGGCGAGGGTTCGTACATTGTCATTGGAAAACTACCCGTGCAGGATGAAGAACAGAGCTCCTTAGGCCTAGATGAGCGCGGCAATGAATGTGGGTCGACGGCAGAGAGGTCACTGCGTGACTATATCGAAAATTGGGAGGACAACATGAATGAACTGGGGGCGACTGAAGAGCGGAAGAGTTTTCATGCTGAGTGATGTCGGTCAATTGTTTTGGTATTGCAATTGAGGATTGCCCCTGTTGGTTTGGGTATTGAATCCGTAGTATCATTAAAATCATGATTAACGTGTCTGATACTAGTAGGATCAATGGATGGATACAAATCCTGAAGGCCTCCTTCTATACGCTGCCCGAAGCAGAAAAGAAACAAATACAGTTCATTAGTCCTTCAATCTCGCCATTCCCAAGCCGTCAAAGAGGGGCATCAAGAATGTCTCCAGCCTTCCCTCCCTCGCCAAAGCATCATTGAATACATGCAGCGCTTTCACCAAGTCTCTGCTCTTCTCCTCTCCAAATTTCTCCACATCGGTCACAAAGTGAGGGTTGGTTTTCGAGGCGTCTGCCACGATGCCCCTCCTCAGCACATTATCCGCCACAATCAATCCGCCCTCCTTCAGTAAGCGCTTCTCACTTCCCGGCTGAGACCTGGAGAGGATGAGCTCTAGATATTTCGGATATGCGTCCTTGTTCGCGTCCACAAAGATCAGATCAAAGGGTTCCGCTGGCTCAAGAGTCTCGAGTGAGGCCACGGCATCTCCAATTTTGATATCGACGTTGTTGATTTTATTATCGGCAAACCCCTTACGCGCGATGGCGGCGTATTCCTCACTCAGCTCGAGACCGACGACACTGCCAGAAGGACCGACGCCTTCAGACCATACCATGGCGCTGAAGCCAATGTAGACGCCGAGCTCCAAGACTAAGTTCGCCTATTAGAATTGATGTCTTTTTATGCAATATGTCATCTCGTTGCGGGGAGAACCGGTCGGAGCTCAAAGGGAAGGGGGGGTGCGGTATAGCTCACCCTTCTTCGCGCCCACGATGCGCGCCAAAAAGATCAACATTTGCGCCTGATATGTGCTGATCAAGAAGGTGGGGACCTTGGTCTCCTCGCATCCCCACTTGTGATATTTGACAAGATACTCCGGTAAAGGCGTGCTGTGAGCAATGGAGTAGTCCATCACCTTGGCGGACGTCTCCGGGTTGGGATAGAGTTTGGCGATATTTTCTTGCATTTTTGCGGTGGGAGTGGAGCTGAGTCTGCGGTTCTGAAGTTGAAGAGCAGGATACTGCTGATGGAACAGGCTAACTGTTGTTGCCGCGATATATAAGCTGCCGCTACTCGGCAGGGTGGTTGGTGATGATGTTGATCTTGGACCGAGTCCGGTTGAATAGGCTCCCGCGGACCTGTCAGTCTTACAAAACCGTCTCGTAGCTCCTACGAACCTCCGAGAAGGATTCATTGAGTCATAATGGAAATGTGTTGCGTTGTTGTGCTGTCTTGCTGACGTGAACTCGGTTACCGGATGGGAATGACGTTTCCATGGGTCGGGGGTTGTGATCTGCGGCATATATAGGCCCCGGGAAGCCTAGTGGCCGAGAACATCACCGGAAATACGAGCACGGACTAAAAGTCAGGAATGTTGACAGTGAGTGTGGAAACTGTGGGGCTGCTAGAGACGACATCTGAAAGACGCAAGGAAATATTGGTTAAACTGCCCATTACATTTGTTTGTTGTGAACTTGGCCAAGTTCATATAGCTCGGCTTCACACATTTCACAATGATTACCTACCTACCTTTTCGTGCTTTACCATTATATATAATATCTAGTCTAGCTACCTACTCATGCGAAGGATACAAGACTCCTTGAGCAGATTAGATAGCCAGCTGCTACCTAGATCTTGAATAATGTGTGGTATGGCAACCTTGAAGTGAGATACCAACCCGTATAACAATGGACAACGTGTTTGGATCAGTATTTCCTCAGTATGTTGGGACTTTGCGTGAGTAACAGCTTGTAGGGTTGTGACTGGAATTAATGGAAGCCTCGAGTCACTTCTCATCAGTCAGAGATGTGCTATCCCTATTGACTTAGTGACCGGCACTTTCGTGACTTGATCGTCCTCGCAGTCTTGTGTTTGCGAGCAACACGAAACCTATGCGTGACTATAAATCTGGACGACGAACGCGATTCCCGCCTCTTTAGTCCATTTCCTGTTTTTCTATTTACACAGTAGCAATACAAGTTCCTGTCTCTAGACAAAACTCGCCGCGATACAATCAGTAAACGTGGGAAACTTTTGCCATCATATCTATCTTGATGCCAACGGAACTATTCAGTCTGGTTTCGACTGCAAATTCCTCCCTTATTATGGATGACTCTTTAGAGGCTCAACGACAGCCAAAGATCCAAGCGGCAACGCTACAATCGTCCCGGCGATCTTTGACAAGCTGTGCTGGGCCAGTCGAGCCTTGGAACCGTATCCCACGCTTGTGGCTGCCAGGTAATATGATGCCTATCTTGGCAACGCTGCCTTCGTCTCCACCTGGCTCACCTGCTTCAATTGTTTTGGTCTCCAACACTGTCTTCGAGCTCCTATCTTCAACGAGTGGAGGATATCCCTATGAGCTTAAAGGACCTAACATAACAAGACTGGGCGCTCATGAGGACAATGCAGTCCAATCCGGGGACAAAGCTTGTGGTAGCTCTTCTTCTGAAGTTGGCCCTGACTCATCATCCCATGGAGAAGATCCCCACGAGAAGCCTCGACCCGAGACCACACACAATTCCATGCGTACTTTCAGTCTTTATGGGCAGACAAAGTCTACTCGTGAGGTGAATGAAGCCATTAAGGCAGAGCTTCTCAAAGTCCACCCCGCAATTGAGGGCTGTATTTACGGCTTCTTGCACCCTGGTAATATTAATGTGAGAATAGGAACTGGCCCTTGCTCCAATATTCAAATCATCAAAATCGGCCGCTCCGTGGATGTCAACCGCCGGATGAAAGAGTGGAAGGATAAGTGTAAGTACGAGCCATTAGTAGTTCTCAACGCATATATGCCACATCATCGTAGAATCGAACGTATTGTGCATCACCAGCTTCATAACTCCAGGCTGAAAGAGTACCCTGGCTGCTCCGGCTGCGACTTACAGCACAATGAGTGGTTTCGAGTGAGCACCATTTATGCTGGATATCTAGTGAGCATGTGGCAGGACTTTGCGCAACGCCAACCATACGGCGAGGACGGAGATTTACTACCATGCTGGTTGGAGAGGCTTGAGCAAATTGACTTGGAGGACCCCGGTTGTTGGATGTGGTTCATTCCTGGGAGTCCTTTGATTCGAACACTGTCATCTGCTGTCAATGCTGAGGACCGTCACAGTGACTTTTCAACTTGTCCGCCAACCCATGAACCAAGAAAGTTGCGGAAAGATACATGTAGGTTGTACGGGACGACTTTCGATGGTCTAGGTCCATGATTCATTTATAGTGGAAGCCAATTTCCATCTCTTTGATTTTCTTGGTGTTTACCTAGGTACCAGATCACTCATCGCGCATGTACTGGCCGATAAAATACAATACAGCTCGGTTTTGGCAATATTCATTTCCTTGCCCAGGGCAGCCCTCCGATGCACTAGTCCAGTGCTCATGAAACCAGTTCTTTTCTTCTTTTTTTTCTTTTGCCTTGAGCTAAGCGGCAGCGATCTTATTGATCGCCGACAGCAGCTCTTGAGGCTTACTTAAGAAAGGGCAGTGACTGGAATCAATCTCCACTGTCAGCGGCTCAGGGCCGAGTTGCTGAGCCATCTTGTGCTGGAGTGGAAATGGGAGAGCTCCGTCCTGTTTTGTGAAGATGTATGCGCAAGGAACTCCGTCAGCCCAAGGCTCATACTCGCTCTTACCAACGAATAGGGCAGCCGATGTGTGCGACATCTCCTTCGCCCATTTTTTCATCTCTTCGGGTGAGAGATCGCCCAAACCCACCTGTGGCATCAATTCCGGATCGCCTGTGACTCGGTCGTCCTATTTCAGGAGTTAGCAGCGCATCGCCTCCAACGGAATGAAACGGACTGGGGTCATACCTCAATGACCATCCAAGGCAAAGGTTTACCACCCAGCATTTCCATGATGCTGCTTCCTTTTGGGAGCATGAACGCCCCCATGTATACTACCCGAGTCACACCACCGGTCAGACCACCGCTCTTGCGGGTCTTCGTATCAAGACCCTTCATCGCTGCGCTGCCGCTTACTCCCCCAGCCGAGTGAGTGATGAGAAGCACATCCTTGCCCGCGGCAACAAGAGGCTCGAGCACAGCACGGATGGCCGCAATGTCCTCGGAAAGGCCTGTCAGTGGAAGCTCGGTTCCGCCAACGCTAGGAAGCTTCACAATCTCCGTTTCGTATCCGGACTGGTTGAGAAGCTCAGAGAAGGGCCGGAAGGCTGTTGTGAGTTGCCATGCGCCAGGGACAATGAGAATAGTGGGCTTCTTCGCGGCGGATTGTGTTGACATATTGACAAGGATAGTTGGGAGGTCTGAAATTCAGCGTAAAGCAAGTCTTTGGTACTTCGAAATTTGACAAGATGCTTATTGGCAGACCCGAAACTGTGCAAACAGAGTTAAAGTAATGATGTACTTGATATGCTGCCTTCGTTGGATTTTTCTTAAAGTACTCTGAGAGAGGGGTTCTCCCAGTGTCTCCACTTGCCGAGTCTTCCATATCTAGGCATTATGTGAACGTATGCAAATTTGGTACGATTCATCATATTCATCTTTTCTCCATGGAATCAGGTGATTGGAAGTGCAGCATCCGATAGCACCGAGAACCGCCCGGTTGGTCTCAGCCCCTTAAAGGCGGGTATTCATCTGGGCACTACCTAACTCTGGGATCAAGTTTAGAAGATGATTTCACCTTGCTCATAGCTACAGTACAAATAGTATCCTTAGGGCAACAGCAACTCCTCGCACCCACTTTTCGTTGGCGCATTATGCATATTTAGGTAGCGGGGATATACAGATGGAAGTCGACCTCCAACCGCACTCTGCGAACACGAAGTCAAATTCTGGGACACAGGGGAAGAGAGCGCAAGTATGGGAGATGGATGTAAAACCACCTGAAATAATGTTGTGTCTTTGTCAGATTGCACAAAACTTCAAAATGCTTAGTTGATCATGACATACGGCAGACTGTTGGATTGAAAATCCGTCCAGGAGGCTCGGTCTCTGTCCGAACTGCCCGCCTGACTGCAATGACATACAGAGGCACGAAACTTCAGTCTCTTAGTACTTAGCTGTCCGAGTAATGAAGTTGAAGGGCTTACTTTCTACATAGATAATGCTAGCCCTCTGCCCCCCCTCGGAATCTGCAAGACAAACATCTCGTTCCGTGAGTTGCTAAACATGGTCGCCGGCTAGACTCACAAATTTTGTCTTCGAGTCATGAAATGTGCAAATTTGAATGATATTCTCGACTAATCGAGAGCCTCACTTCTGCTTCAGTGTATGGATCTCTCAATAGCTTGATTGATGAGTACCTACCGAACCGAAGTCTTGGGTTTTACCCTGCCTAACCTTGGACAAAAAGGCCGGACTACCAAGGAGAACATTTTAGTAAGACTCTGTCCATGACCTGCCCCCAGCCGATCTCAAAAGGTGCCGTGATGCCGGCCTGACCAGGGATTGAGCATTGGCGGGCATTGCGCCAAAGCGTAACCTGCGTCAATCTTCACTGTCTACTACTAGATTGGATGTCCCATGAATATGTGTCTTCAATCACGGGACCTCAGGACGCATCTGGGCCATGCGTTTCTGCATCAACCCCGGCCATCCACATTGCCTAGGTAGGTAGGTGTCTACTGAAACCGATAGAATCCGTGAGCCGAAGTTGCCGTGTGGTGACACAACATCTCCTCGGATTATCGACTGGCCCCCAGGGGCTTGCCCTCATGGCACGCACGCGAGCAGGAGGGGCACCGGGCTGTTATCCGGGGGTTGGGAGGCCCGCTTCCCATCTTGTCTGCGTAGGGAAATTCCGTTCACCCGCCCCATCATATGCCTTTGGAGCAGCCCCCACAAATGTTATCCTTACTCTTTTTTTTTTGTGGGGGGAGGAGGTTGGGAAAAAGGGAAGGCTCTAAGCTGGAGGATTGTTTTCGTTTGTTCGATCCCGTTCACATTCCGGTCTCGAGCTCCAGTCTTGGAACGGCCCAGGCCAAAGAAGCAGTAAGGGTGAAAGAATATGGCAAACAGGCCGCGGGTTGTGGAGCCGGAAATACGTATTATTTAGATGTACGCAAGGGCTCAGCCAATTTTGTTTGGACTGTATGCCCATTGTCAACGGTCAAAATACGTTGCACGTGTAGCTGCAGCAGGGGTTCGAGACGATCACCCTCAGGTAACAAAAATACGGTACATCCCCTGAAACGTCATTAGCGAACTGACATTGGAAGTGGTAATCAAAGACTCCATTGTACATAGTAGATGACAAGGCCAAAGCTCAAGATGTCTGTTTGACCAAGACACATAGGAATGACTCTCGAGTCTTAGGACAGATGCAAATGATGACCAAGTGGACAAATGAGAGGCTACGGCTCCAACGAGCCTGTCATGTCTAGTATACAGCAAGGGTACAGATTGCACACCCCACGGGACGCGGCTCAATAATGTTTGCAGGGTGGCGCCCATGGGAGGAGGTTTTAGCTAGACTTGTTTCCTACGTAAAGTGGGGATAGACACAAGACGACCAGGTAGGATATTACGAACACTCCATCGGCTTGTTTTTCGGCCGAAGGAGAACAGCAGGGGCATCTGAATTTGATTGGCCCGTTTGGCCTCATGTGGCTAAACGGCCCCTTGATGGAGCTTGGGACGGCTGCACGGCGAGCTTGGAAAGTAAATCAGACGGACAAGGGTGGGTCGCAGAGTTAAGATGGGAGCGAGGATGGAAAGTGAGATGACGGACTTCTCGCTGGTGATTGTTTCGGTGGCAAGTATTACGAGGCCAAAGATAGCTCAACTTCAGTGCAGCCAATTGTTCTTGTCCAGGACCGAATTGGAAATGTTCTTAGAATTCTTGATGCCATCCCCAAGCTAGACTAGATATCCTAGAACGTTGATGTGTAATCTGTCCTGCATGCGGAACAGAGCTTGAAAGCGAGATGTTGCCCCCGTCAATCCAACCATTTTGTGCCAACCCTCCGAGCCTCGCCCTCCTGTTACCTCAATATGTAGGACTTCCGCCTCTTCCTGAAACATAACCCTATTTGAAGACTTGTGTGAAGTAACGGAATGAAAAACCGAAATGTCGGTAAGGAGAAGGTAAAGATAGCGACATGAAGTACAGTAAGTGAAGTATGAGAGAGATCGAATAGTAAGGAGATTTAAGAGAAGGTACAGAGATGATGTTGAGAAAAGAGTACGAAGATAAGCACCAGATGATTTAGACAGTAAAGAAATAAAATAAAAAGTTGAAGAATCTAATGGTTGACGACCGTTGCTTCATGTAAATCAAGCCTTCCTGGTAAGAGGAAGTCATGAAGGGTATCATGTGTACGCCATGTTTTCCCAGCCGGTGGTGATTGTATGCAAAGTCGGCCGTTAATAATACTCGTTAAGTGTTGACAAAATGAAAAAAATTGTTGACAGTGATTGCTCGAAGAGGTCAACAGGGTGATGGATGGAGTCGGTCAGACGTGTACGCAAATAAGTGAAGAAAGCGTTCAGTGAACAGCGGCGGCTTGAGGGTTGAACACGGCAGGAGTAAGCATGAAATTGGAAAGATCCTCCTGCTTCTCCTCCGTGACGGTAGGGGTAGTCGCGCTCGAGCTAATACTGGAGTTGGAGCTTGTAGGTGTTGTCGATCTGGTAGAAATGCCATTAAGGCTGGCACTGGAAGGCTGATTCTTCAGTCCAGCCTGCAGTGCTTCGGCACTTCGGGCACGGTGCAGTTCTCTACGCTCTTTCTCGGACAATATGGCATCTTCATTGGACGAGACGGCTTCCTTGATGACACGGAGTGAAGCTGCGTCCTTTTCACGCAGAGCGGCGTTGCGTTCACCTGCCTTGCTCATGCGGGTGATCTCTTGCTCAACGTCGGCAAGGAGGGCAGCCACCTCATCTCCAGCGTAGATGCGGATGCTTTCGACCTCGGCACGGCGGATGCCAGCAGTCAAAGTCTCATTGGCAGCTTGCGCAATCCCCAGACCAACAGATGCAGGCTCTTCCTCAGGGATGGGTTGATTAATGATGGTTGATGGAACTTGGGCCACGACCCGCTGGGGGGATGGCGAGTTGACACCAGTCTTGGTGTTGAGAGATTCTTTCGTAGGGGATCGCGGTGGCGTGGAGGGACAAGCAGGTGCAGTGGGAGACTTCATGCTCAGGGCGAATTGTAGTTCGTTCATGGCACTGTCATCTCCGGGGACGGGTAGGGTCACAGCAGCAGCAACATGTTCCAGGAGCTTTTGACGAACTCGGGTGCGGCGATTCTCAGCCTGCTCGAGCTTGTTGACCCAGTCGTCTATGGAGTTGTCCAGCTCAGCAAGAGCCTCCTCTTGCTTGAGCAATGACTCCTGACTGAACTTCACCATACGTGGAGAACGAAGATACGAGCAGATGCGGGAATGTAGGTTGCGGCGGCCAGCCCGCAATGAGTGATAGGTACGGCGCAGATAGTCGCACCGCTCGTCTAGGTTCCTCAGTTCCTACACATAGTCAATCAGTAAGGGTTTACCTCATGTATATAGGCATTGAAGACTCACCCGAGAGAGCCTGTCCACATCGCACTTCCGTAGAATCTCGAATCTCTCGGCCTGTGCCAGGCCCTGCTTGTGTAGAGCGTTTGTTTCGGACGGAGTCAACATCTTTACTGCGTCGGGTACCTTCCAGCCCTTTGGGAGGGTCTCAAAAGCCCGTCGCTCTGAACTCCTACTCTTCTTGGCCTCTGTTGTCTTCGGTCCTTCATTCCTCTTCTTCGGGCGTCCACGGTCCATGATACTGCCAGTGATGCTGCTGCTTTCGGACACATTTCGACGGTGGCTTGCAGTGCTAGAGCCAGACCTAGAGTCGTTGGTGAAGGTTGATGCTGAGCTCTCTGTTGGAGTTCCGGGGTTAGATGAAAGGTTCTCCAACTTGAATGGTCGTGGGGATCCTCGATGCTCCTCCGGGATGGCCGAAACTGGCGTTGGCAAGGTGGACGTCGTCATGGACGAGTATGCAGTAGAAGCGGACCCCGGAGTAGTGGCGGATAGTGGCGTATACATGCCCTTAGACTTCGGAGAGTCTTCTGGTCGTGCTGATCGTGCGTGGTCATTATTACTGCTGCCTGATCTGAGGCGGCCCAACGATAGCTGTCTTTTCAAAGGAGAGGCGCTAGACATTTGTGCGGGTATCATAAGTGGAGGAAGGTCCTTCGGGGACAATGGTGGACGAGTACTCGTTGAAGCTTTCGACTCAGTGTCGTTTGTAGAGGACTTGGATGAATAGGTCGGAAGCTTCCAGGCATTGCCAGGAGCGCTGGCGGAACGCTCATGAAGTATTGGTCGTCCTGGTATGGTGGCTTCATCAGGAGAGTCAGCAATGTGTACATGACCTGCCGATTACTACTACTCATTGGAACTTACGAGAATCCATCGACGACTCATGGACGGTCGTCATAGGGCCGAGCTCCGGGACACTGACCTTGCGTCGCCGGGCAGGTACTGGGAGGTTGTGCTCCTTGACTCTGAATCGCAGAGTACCAGCGTTGCATTTGTCGGTCTTCTCTGTGTTCTGACCCATAGCCACTGCATAGGCTTGTTCCGGGGCCAGGACTTTGACTGGCGAGGCCGAGTTCTGGTTTCCCCTGGGGAAAAGTTGATACTTTCTGGAATCTGGTTGAGCCATCCTCCAAACCCAAGGCTTCGAAGCCTGCTGTCCCGACTGTCGTATATGTAGATGGGTGGTGAGCTTCTAGTTGGTCCAGCAACAGAATATAATGAAAAACCAGGGAGGGATTTGAACTCTCAGAGCTGAAGAATGAAAACATAAACTAACCTCAGTAGTTCGGGGTAATGGTGAGAGAGGCGGTACTATATAACTTGAGATGTTCAGATGGTTCAAGTCGACTCCTGGATATGTGCAACTTGCTATGTGAGCCATGTTGAACAGGGGTCCTGCACACCTCGAACAGCAGGGATATGTGGGCAGGGCTAGTGGCGATCCAGAATCTGATGCAGCGGCGGCGGACTGCGTGGCACAGGCAAAGTCCCTGCTGGTACTGGCAGAGGGTAGAAACCGACGGAGAGGATCCGATGCTAGGAGTTGGGCTTCGGTGTAGCAGAATCGCAGGGCTTTGAGTAAACAGGTACATGGATCCCCAGCGGAACCGTCCAAACAAACGCAAGAGGGTGGGCAAGGCTGTAGCTTGCGCCGGAAGGCCAGGCAAAATTCTGTACAGAGAGTGACAGAAATGAATGAAGGGGTAGGATAACCAGAAAGCGATCTGTCTCCGTCTCGAGACAGCTGCAGCAACTCTTATTATCTTCCCTCGTCGTTTCTATTTCGAGTCAAGAAATCCACCCCGCCGCTCGGTACGAGAAATTGCAACACGCTCTTTTGTGAAGAGCACACAAAAGAGCAGAGCGCTAGTCTCTTCTGTTGATGAATCTTTCCCCGTCCGGAAAGGTGAGTGATCCCCTGCTACGAGATCTCGAGACCCCGTGCGAGTTCACTGCAGCTTGACCTGTCTTCGAGCACTCTGTCTGTCTGTGTACCTAAGGAAAAGTGCGCAGAGACTGCCGCAGGGGGCATTGATCCAGATGATCCACTGCCTCGTGGAGATTTGGACCGGGAGAAGTGTCCGAGATGCATATAGAATCCATTGTGGCCAGTAGCAAGAGTCAAGAGAGGCCAGGGGACGGCCTTGATGACGGCTTTGGGCTAGGCTGTGCAGTTGGGGTACATAATAGTTGCAGGAAGAGAGCATGGTGTTTGCTGGAAGCAGCAGTGTGAAACAGTCTAGAGTACCAGCCCTGGAGAGGCTAACGTGAGAGGGCCTGTCAAGGGACCCTTCTCCACCCATGAGTGACTGGGGTCAGGTCCCAAACTGGGAATGCCTGGCATCACTCCACGAGTATACTCTGACCCTGCTTTGGCTTTTTGTGTGTGCTCGCAAGCACGACTATGCAGATGACAGCTCGACTACTGTACGACTGAGTGACCAGAACGAACTAAGGTAGGCCGATATCACTTTGGAATCTCTTGTTTTGGACCACTAGTCTCCCCAGTGTCATGGCGCAAATGACATTACTATGGTAATCCTGCGGAGGAAGAGAAGGTTGGCTCCGCTCTCTGAATCGAAGGGTAGCGTCCCACAATGTTGAATCCACTTCTGACCTATACCAGCTGTAAGCCGTATTCTTCCGGGGGCGATTCATCTCCGGCCGATAAGCTTGTAGTATAGGTATCCAGCTCAGTTGTCAGTTTGATTAATTAGGAGAATACTCACGTTTCTTGCCAACGTGGAGAATCCCATACTGTGGGTACCTACGTCGTTACACGGTATTGGTCCAGATGAAGGCGCAGGGGTATCTATTACGCAGTAGGTGGTACTGTACAGAAGATACTTCCCATGGGCCATCTCCGTCAACATTTCACCTCAAAGTCAATCTCAGACTTGTTTCTCGATTGTGAGCACCCGTGGCGATGCATGACCATGTTTTCATCCCATGGTATGCACTGATTAGCATCAAGCGTTCCTTCTTGACGCATAGTGGGCGTACTGAAGCCCATTCGTGTGCGCCTCCGCGATACTGATCCATAGACAGCAAGTCCGGACCAGTTAATTGCACAGACGACAGGCCTCGTGTTGTCGCCCAGAACTGCCCAGCCTGAAAAGAGCTAGCAAGCTCACCTTACTTGTGGCTAGCTCTCCCGTTGCCGTTGGGTCGATTCCAGGATCTCTCAGGAGCCCCTCATGTGCACTACCGTATCAAGGGCATTCATTAGTCTCGCATTCCCCCCTCATCGAGGAGGTAGCCCCGAGAGGTGAAGATTGAGGCCTGTAGTTTCGTCCCCGCGTGAACAATTGTTCGGTGGCCGGTAGCGAAGATCGATCTCTGATCCCCACGGCCGGACAATGTGTGATGCAACACTTCGCACGGTCTTCCCGACGGAACCGGCTCTGTTGAGAATAGATAAATTTTGCTATTCCGCCTTGGAATGCTTTTCCGGTGTGTCGTGAGGTGGAGACTTGTACGCACGACCATATCAACAGCGAGTCACGGCAGCGGCTGGCACTGTCGTAACGCTGAAGCCAGTCGATCGGGCCCTTGCCGTAGTATGGAAGGACAGGGTCATGGCTTGAATGACGGCCAAAGTTTTCTGCCATAGTAATTGTTCTCGATCACTGAAGGAAGCATCGGAAACAGCACCATTGAGCTTGCCACTTGTCGTATCATCAATCGGGGTGGGAGTGGCAAAGGTTCCAACGTCCTGATGAAAACCAAAGTCGAGGCCGTCGAGAATAATCCCCAGCACAAGCCGAAGGGAGCAAGGATGCTGCTTGTCAAAGAGGCGTCGGCGCACGGCTCCCTACAGACGTCCCGCTAACTGGTCTCGTTCTAGCATCACTTTCGAAAGAAAGTACTGTGTTAAGCGAACGAGACGACACGGCTCTCAGGCCATGGGATATTGATGATTGCTGCAAGACGCGCAGATGGGACTCACATTCCCGCCTTCCGCGCCGATAGCTTCCTCCATCGCGAGCTCACCCAGGCAGCCTAGTTCAACGTGAGTCGAGCGTCGCATCGCTGTATACCAACGGCTCCGGGCCGAGGGCGATGTCTGTGTGGTCGACTAGGTCAAAGACTGCTAGTAATGAAGTTCCACTTTGGTGTATTGGGTTAGGTGGGCATACTACATAGTATGGTAGAGAGGCCTCGTCTATGCCAAAGATGGCAAGGCAATATAGTACGATGTCATGTACTGTGCAGGTACCATAGTATGTGATGAGACCATCAGGGACTTCATCCGCGGCTATGTCAGTGCAACACAGGGTCCTCGTAGAGTTCGGTTTCTTTGAGGATCTGCAGGATAAGGTTATTGAGAGCTGTTATTATACAACGTGGCGATCGACATCGGAGAAAAGGGAAAGAAAGGAGGAAAGAAACAGAATAAGAGGGAAATAAGGTTAGGGGCCAGGCCATCGGGAATTATCGCCATACGGGATTGGTGTCACTAAAGGACTGAACTGTTATACAAAATCTTCTTTCTTTCACCCCTCCACAGCAAATTGAATTGAAGTTAAGGTGGTAAAAATCATCGCGATCATCATCGAGATCATCAACACCATCACCTCACTGTTGCATTTAGTCAAACTTGTTGATCTTGTTTGTATTCGACTTTGCTAGGAGCGACATACCAAGAGAAGGTGGGGGAGGGTGAGGGTGGGGGTGGCCTACTAAGCTATACAGATTACAGGTAGGTAGCACAGAATCGCTCATTAGGTAGTTTGTAGCGGTGACACCAAGTTCGAACAGCTGGTCTGTGCGCGCCTCACTACTGCCGCCCCGCCAACGTCGACTTCTCGAAGCACTTTGGTGTCAACTTTGGTTGGCACACCCAACCAGACACAACCTGTTACCTGCATGTCGCCACACTATACCGTGGGGTGCTGTAAACTAGACAGCCACTAACAAATGAGCTCCTTACTCGTACGAATCCCGGGAGAGCGACGGGATTCGCAAATTAGAGATGATCGACCATGCAAGCTCGCTGCAGGGGTTGCTGCCTCGTTACCAGTCTTCGACTTCCCATCTTTCACCATTCACGAGCTGTCGACGATCTCCTCGCTGCCGAGATTATCCCATCACTCTCTAACTGAGACTTATGTCGATTCACTATCCGTATCACCCAAGTGTCCAGAGGCACATGCACGGGCATCAACCACGGATGCTCAGAGACACCATTATGTTGATACGACGGCCCGCATGCTGAAATTTTGACGCATGGAAGACCTACCGCGTCAAACAAATGAATACATTATCCTCTCTATCCGGCATTCATCGGCTCTGGGGTCCTCAGCTAAAATAGCAGAAGGTGTCCACACTGATAAGTACTGGGGTGATTCGGGGGTGAGGGGCCTCAGATATCGTTCCAGTTTTGGCAAAACAAATGCAGTGTTCATTCTGATGCGCCGACTCTATATTCTGTATGCACTATAGCTCACCGCGTCCTGAGGGCTCATGCGGAGCTGGCCATTCTCCATCCGTCTCCCACGCCGCTACCAAATAAACGAGTTAGTTCCTGTGTTACTGCTGCGTGGGTAGAGTAGCAGTGTTATAGGTTGGCCGTGCTATAGTCGAAGCTTATACTAACGACCTTATTCCTTCATGGCTACAATGCCGTTGTTTGGGGGCTTACAAACCTTTGGGGGTCTGTTGAGCCTGTGCTTCTATGGATCAACGGCAGAGACCCTTCATCTGGTTGATCGGATGAAACGAAACCAAGCCTTGGCCCGCGACTTATAGTTGACCAGATCATCACTGTCTTCCCTGATCCCCAAGGAACGGCTTTGGAAACTCAGTTACACACCAGCAGCAGGTTGATTACGGCCTGCCTCCGACACATGCGTTGTCTCGACCTTGCTGTCGGCTGGTTCGTGGGGAACTACCCAAGACAATGCCGCCATGCACCACTCCTCAGGAACCTCGACGTCGCAGGACAGTATAGTCCAGTCCCTATGTGCCGCACTAAGGCCCTGTGGCTGAGGGTGGCATCCAATCGAGGTCCTCGCCCGCCCGGAACGACGCCCTGGTATGGCAATATTTCCGGCGTGCTCAGGTTCCTTCTCTTTCGACGCCTACCGCTGTTCCTATTCTCTGAATATAGAGAAATGGAAATTACCTCTCCTCTGTCGAGGCGTCTGATTACTCGTATTGGTCCAGACACGTAAGCTTCTGCACCGCGAATGTACCATGGTCAGTCCCAATCCCACAGTGTGTCGTCGCAGCGTCCTGGCTTGTTTTCCACGTTTTGTGCAGCCCGAACCAGATTACACGGCTGTGCTCAATTTACAATATTTTGCTGATTTGGCATGCAACTCCGAAGAGACGCATAAGCTTCCGCGTGTACCATAGAAGAAAATAGTTTAATGAAGATCCCAAATTGCCGGGACGTTCCCTTCGGTAACCAGGCCAACAAAGCTTGCTCACTCATCACCCTCGGGGCTGTAGTCCTCTTACAGAGTGCTCGTCCGAGAGAGTGAAGCCTGAAATCTCTGCCTATGTACTAAAGTAAGCGAGCTCCCATGGTTCGGCGCCCTCGGCATCTTCAAAGTGAAGATGCTGGTTGAGACTTTGTTAGGAGCGGGATGTGTACCGAATAGGGTAAGCCTGCGACTTCACCACGATCTGGGCTTGGTACGTCTAAGTATCGTGGCCTCACTAGTCACTACTACGAGCCTCGTTACCGAAAATCACAATCTGCCATGATTCACCATTTGAACCCAATCGTCATGTGTGAGCAGACCACACAAATGACTGTAATAGGCGACTCTTATCTTGCATGTCCTGCGAAAGTGCGGGGGACAACAATGTTTCAAGACCACCAGGCCGACCTTACTTGTTAATTAGGGCATTCAGGATGCCCTGCTATGATTACCCTCACCTCTTTGTCATCGCCGACTAACACTTATATGAAGCCGTGGTGCAACGGCAAGCATTTTGTGGGCCTTTGTTTTTAACAGGCCAAGTCCTGTCGTGGAACTTCAGACAAAGCAGAATTGAATGTGGCGCACTGCAAGCACTTCGAACACGCAGACGTTGGACTGCCAGAGTGGCTTGCGGCCTGAAAAGGATCGCCTCTCGGCAAAACGAACATCACTGGCGTTCGGACGACGCAGGGCTCACACCCGCCAGATCTTCACTTTCATACCTAGGTATTCCTTACGTGCCCAGTAATCTAGCCTTTCAAAGCACAACATGATCGTCGTTGGCGCATTTGCCTCCGACAGGCTAGATGAGTCGTGATACTCTCTCTCTTTCTTTCTTTCTCTTATTTCTTCGGTCCACCTAGCAAAATTCCATGGGCCCGAATCCCTGGCTCCAACCCGGGACTAAAACGACGACAATCTGGATCGTGAAATAAAGTTGGACAAGGGGCCCATACCCACCGGGAGGTCATTTTTGGTTCTGACACAGAACGTGGGGACCTTTCCTAGTGCTAGCCTGCTAAGGGACGTCAAAGTGTCAAACCCACCCCTGCCCTGCAATGCTCCACTAAAGGCCTCCCTGCCTCCCTGGAGCCCTTGCGGGCGACGGCAGACCTTCCTAATCTTTTATCTGCGACGAACAGAACCCGGCCATGTCGTGGCAGGGCGTCGGTCTGGCCCATCCTTACAAAGCCAGTCTGACAGCTTTCTTAGCAGGCAAGAAAACACTCCCCCGAAAGACCCATCCGATGACGGTATGTACACTACTTTAACTAAGACGTAGATCACCCACATCTCCGAGGCTATGAGGTGCCTGGGCGCGGGTTCCTGCCGCGGCCACTGGCTGCAGGAATAGCGTCATGCAGTGACGGAGCCGACCACGTTTCACGGACTTTGAAGACTCGGTAGGGACCAAAAAGATAGCATTCTGGGAATAGCTCGATTCCACGGAGCTCACCTGGCATTAATGACCAAGCAGCGCGTGTGATGAAAACACTGCTGTAGGTGCGGTTTGCATAGACGACAATCTTGGTTTCTTTCCACTTACAAAACACCCTGAATTATTGCATAGCTACGTACCGGGCCTGGATATACAATTTACCACTTGTGTTGCAGAAAGAGTTATCTTTGTGTTGCATTACCCACGCAATAGAAATAGTACGGCCTGCATATTTGCAGCTCCCCATGGCTTGGGGTCCACTTCAACCCGCATAAGGTTTGCGGGTAGCAATCCTCCCCATTGCTCTCTCTAGTGGCCGAAAAGCTTGGTCTCCCAGCCAAGACGCAGTGATCCATGTGAGACAGGGGCGGTAGAGGGACCGGATCGACGGTCTTAGCCGGCGCTTCGCTCGCCGAGCCCTCACTTTTATTGCACTCATGACACAAGGTTACAGCAGAGTCCACTATAGCAGCGGCCGGCAAACCTGCAACTCTCACCCAGATACGACAAAGGCAGATTGGACGAAGGGTCCTACCAGCCCCTCCTCCACACAGCGATAAGTACTAAGTATGTATGTCGTCAGGTGGGGTGGAGTCTGCAAGGCCCGCAATAACTTCCGCAGTGGAGTATATGCCGTTTGATCACTCCGAAGACGCCCTTAGCTTTGCGCCAGACACTGAAGCCTCTCCTTATCAACAAGGTAATCGACGAGTCAATCGTTGTACGGGTATGTAAGTGTGGACGTGACGAAATGTGATCAACAGTCTTCATCATTCCCAGACATAATACAACTTAAATATAGGCGATGGGTGGTTGAAGCCTGGGCTCCCGCCGGAAAGTTCTTCAGCAAAGCCAAGGCTGCACCTATACCAGATTGCTCTTGAGTAGTGTCAGCCGCGGGATCAATTATGGATATTTGCTTGACACCTATAGTGTATTCCCATGTGCCGACAGCTATGGGAGCCGACTCATCAAGCCGACGCAGAAGTTGATGCCGTCGCCACGATGTAACTCGCAACCTCACCGATACAAGAGCAGTGCCAAGTAGGGAGCGGCATATCTCCAGATGCATATCTCGGTAGTACTCTTGCTTGTGCGGACAGGGAAGGAGGCAAAGCGGCATAGTCTTCCCCTGCCACTACCACAAGGCCGCGTCTGTCTGTGTTGCAGCTCTGGAGCTTAGGCGAGACCAAAATAGTATGAATCTCAGAAGCATGACGGCCCTGGCAAACAAACTCCGCTTATGCCACGAAGTTTCTCTGTGTGCTGTTGCCCCTGGCCGGCAGCGTTTCCCATGAACATTGGCAGATCCTATCGTTACGAGGGTCGAGGTTCAACGTCTCGAAACACGGCCAGGGCTGCGCCTCAGAACGCCCGTTAGGTAATTCTGGCATAGTTTCGAGTCTCAAAGCAGCGGGCCGTCGTTTGTTCTTCAGAACGTCGCATAGTGCATGGACTATAGTTGGGACGGGAAACACTGGCGTCTATTCTCCTATTCTCATCCCTTCATGGTCAAACATATCAACGAGTCGTCATCCGAGGTTTCCAGGCGACAAGTGGCAAGGAGACCTGAGATGTGAGCGTCCAATCGCCTTGGTACTACTGCATTCGAGACGTTTTGCAACTCCAAACATACGTAGTACGTGGCATGTGAGCAATAGATTAAACTGGACGTGTCGTGGCTACGATGTTGGTATCGCCAGACAATTTGGAGGTAGGGAAGACTCGAGGCAAAGGAAGCAGAAGACACAGAGAGTCGGCGGGGACAAAAGACGAGGGTAAGCTACCGTGAAGCTTCCCCTGGGTGGAGTTTGCAGTCGATCTTGAAGGAAAATTTCCTGGGGTGCGTGCTAGGACACGGATTATATGCCGGTTGGTTTCATCTCGTCGTGTACGCGGGAGTGGCATGGGCGGCCAGTCCTCTTTGGGATGATGCTTCTAAGCGGCAGTGAGGGCGTGATGTCTTGAAACACCCATGGATCAAAGGTCCAGCGGTTGCCGGGACGGAGAATTGTTGCTTTCGTCTCAATAGTGAATGAAATCATCACCATTTATATTCCGCCCAACGTGACATCATGAAAAAATCCATAGTTATACAGTACATCCAAGACGCATGGAGTCGTGACATGCTGTACAATAACTAAGTACCTAGGTACCGTGGAAGTGCGGGAGCGAAGTGGATACCGGGGGCTTATGTAATACATATGGAAAAAAAGTAACCGCCTTCCTATTCGGGCGAGCTAGAGCACGCGTGAAGCCGGCGATAGCCTTTGAGGTTGCCGGGAAGCGAAGAGAGCATCGTGAGATTCGGGAGCTATCGCCCGACAGTTTCCGCCGTGTCAATGTTGCTGAGAGGAACGTGTGTCTTCCAGCGGGTCAAGCTCAGCTTCTCATACCAAGCCTGCCGTCCGTCCAAGACCATCTGTTTGCATCCTACAACCTTACACACCAAACTCCACATCCGCTGCTTCTACACGCCCGACATGGCCGCTCGCGATCCCACCACCGCGTCCAATTATGACGCCTGGAGGACAAAGCACACCAATGCCAACCTCACCATAGACTTCGGTGCAAAGGTCCTTCGTGGTGTCGTGACCCTCGAGCTGGAATCTCAGACGGACAAGGCGAGCAAGGAGATTGTGCTGGACAGCAGCCATGTCACCGTATCGGGCGTCAAGGTGAACTCGACCGACTCGAAATGGTCTGTCAAGGACCGCACTGAGCCCCTAGGCTCACCAGTGCATATTGCTGTACCTAACGGTGTTGCCAAGGGTGAGACGGTCAAGGTCGACATCGAGGTGTCAACCACGGACAAGTGTACCGCGCTGCAGTGGCTCACGCCCGAGCAGACCAGCAGCAAGAAAGCTCCGTTCATGTTCAGCCAGTGCCAGGCGATCCACGCGCGGAGCTTGTTCCCCTGCCAGGACACGCCGGACGTGAAGTCAACCATTTCTTTCCGCGTTACAAGCCCGTATGTGGTGCTGGCCAGCGGCGTTGCGGTGGATGGGGAGCCCGAGACCAAGGGCAATGAGAAGCTATACAGCTTTGAGCAAAAGGTCCCCATCCCGAGTTACCTCTTCGCCCTAGCCTCAGGGGACATCGCGCAGGCGCCCATTGGGCCTCGGAGCTCTGTTGCTACGGGACCGGGGGAGTTGAAGGCTTGTCAGTGGGAATTCGAGAGGGACATGGAGAAATTCATGGAGGTGGCGGAAAGCATTGTCTTTCCATACAAATGGGGTCAATATAACGTACTTGTCTTGCCGCCTTCTTTCCCTTACGGAGGTAAGTAGCCCTACCCCGGTAGTTGGGGCTTTCGAGAAGACTGACGATCATGGGGGGTGTGAAGGCATGGAGAACCCTATCTGGACGTTTGCCACGCCAACAGTGGTAAGTCATCTTCATCCTGCTATGCAATAGGCTCATGAATAGATCAGGGTGAGGTTGGACGCTGATAGATCACAGGTTTCGGGGGACCGTGAGAACGTTGATGTAATCGCACACGAGCTTAGTCACAGCTGGAGTGGAAACCTGGTGACGTCCTGCAGCTGGGAGCATTTGTGAGTCCAACCTGGTCGATAGGAGAACATCAATGCTAAAACCAGTGCAGCTGGCTGAACGAGGGCTGGACGACATATTTGGAACGTCGAATACTGGCTGCTGTTCATGGCGACGCCTACTTTGACTTCTCCGCCGTAATCGGGTGGAAGGACCTGCGTGAGTCCTGTACCCATATCTGACACGAGGAAGTCTTCGATTCATCAGCTAATACTCTTCAGAGGACTCGATCAACGAGTTCAACGAGGCTGGAGAGCAAAAGTTCACACAGCTTCTGATCGATCACACCGGCATAGACCCGGACGATGCCTTCAGCAAAGTCCCATACGAAAAAGGCGTAAGTGACGTTCGGAGAATTTACACCCTTTGTGGCCCATCTTGAAGGCTGATTTGCCACTGATCCATGTCCTGGTATCTCTCTGTTCTACTACTTGAGGCACTTACTGATCTGTGCCACCTCGTAGTTCCACATGGTCTGGTCTCTTGACAGGCTAGTAGGCCGCAAGAATTTCGACAAGTTCATTCCCTATTACTTCAACAAGTGGACAAACAAGTCGCTTGACTCGTACGAGTTTAAAGACACATTCCTCGAATTCTTCAGCCAGTCCGAGTACGCCGAACTCAAGCCCAAACTCGCTGAGATTGACTGGGAAGGCCGCTTTTACAACCAGGGCATGCCCCCGAAACCTGACTTCGACACATCGCTCATTGATGTCTGTTACAAGCTCGTAGAGCAGTGGAAGGATCCTCACTACTCCCCGACTGCCAAGGACGTCGAGAGTCTTTCAGCGAACCAGAAGCTCGTGGTTCTGCAGCAAGTCCACGCCTTCGCTGAGCCACTCTCGGCCGAGCAGGCTGAGAAGATGGGCAAGGTGTATGACTTCATTAGCAGCCAGAATGTCGAGGTTAAGGCTGCATATTTTGAGGTTTCACTGCAGAGCAAGGTCACAAGCACGTACCCGCTGGTGGCAGAGCTGCTGGGCCAGGTGGGACGGATGAAGTTCGTCAGGCCGCTCTTCGCGGCGCTCAACAAAGTCGACCGCGAGCTGGCTCTCAGCACGTTCGAGAAAAACAAGAATTTCTACCACCCAATTTGCAAGGCGATGGTCGCGAAGGCTCTAGGTGTGTCTGGTTAGGCCACATAGCACGAGTACTCATGGGATTAGGCGGAGATTGGTTGGTAACGGCTAGACAAAAAAGAAAATTGAACGATTTCATCTTGCCCATCGTCACGCTGAGTCTTGATGACCACCATACTTGCGCTCGTTCTGTACTTCTGACAGTCCAACCAATTGTCCGTGTAGATTCAGTGTCCGCGATTTGCACCTCGAGAGAGATTTTGATTTCGGTGCTGTTTATATTGGATCACCCGATCCATTCAGTATTTGGCAGTTTGGAGCTTCGTATCAAGCCCAAGTAACAAATATACACGAATGACTATAGAGAGAGCGTGTGGAGTTGAACAGTATCGCAGGACGGTTGGTTTGATTTTGGTTCCAGAGATGCTTGACTTTCCTATGCACCCTTGCATACGGAGGTCACAATTTCGAGGTCAGCTTCGACACAGTTGACCCCTGGCTACCAAAGACAACAGCTGTGTCTACTTCCAACATATTCGTCCCGGCACTAGTCTCAGCACCTGCTTCAATGAAGTTTCTCTTCGACAAAAACCTCCCCCGAATGGCTCTCGCAGTATCATCACCGTCATAGCCGACATCGACCTCCAGTAGACTTGCCATGAACACCTCTGCCAGCGCAAAGCAAATGTCTCTTGCCTCAGCGATCAGCTGATCCTGTGTCTCCCCCACGAGCCTGGCCCTCAATCCTTCCCACGCCTGTTGAGCCCGGGTTGTTGGCTTGTTAGCCCCAAAGAACCAATCTAATGCCTCCAAACCAGCCTTACCCTCGCGGGGATGCTTCAAAGCCCTCAGCGTATCCGTCGACAGCACATCTGTGGTCCCCTCCCACGTGGCGAGGACGCACAGATCGCGAAAAATTCGAGAGAGGTTCAGATGCTCCGACTCAGCATTGTTCAGATACCCGACGCCACCGAGGGACTCCATACAGCCGTACATGAGCGGTATGGAATGTTTACATACGTAAGCTTTGTTCAATGAGCTCAGAATGCGCAAAAGGGGTGCGACATGTTGCTTTGGGGGTGTGAGAGCCGTCAATGCCTTGTTTGCGGAGAATTTGCTAGCTGCAGATGCTTTCTCGTCCAGGCCTAGGAGGAAGGTGGTGTAGAATGTGAAAATCATCATTGTGTGGTAGTCTGTCATCATATTGGCGAGGGTTCGCATGTGTAAAGGGCTCTTGGAAAGTGGGATCCGTCGTCCTTTGGTGGCGCCGATTTCGCGCACCAGGGTATAGGCTTTCGCGACAGCGAGACCTCGACCAAGATATCCCAAGGCACCAATAGAGCTGTGCACGCGTGTGATGTTGAGTATGGTGGCGATCTCCTGAATACCTTTGCCTTCTTCTCCTATGAGCCAGCCTCGCATGTCTTTCAACTCTAACTCTGCGGTTGGAAGCGATTTAGTGCCCATCTTGTCTTTGAGTCGGACGATCCTGACGCCGTTTAGTTCCGTCCCGGTGCGCACGCCGGTTGGGGACATGACAGATGGATTGTGTTTCCTCATGGGCGCGAAGAATGCCGACACACCCTTCTCTGGGCTGGTCCTAGCCAGCAGAACAGTCATGGATGAGTCCGTGGCGCTCGAAAACCATTTGAATCCACTGATACTCCACGGGCCTAGGGGGATGCGCTCGCTTCCATCGGCAAAGGGCGGATCGGTACCCTGCGGATACGGAGCATAGGTGGCGACCGTTTCGGTCTGGGAGACATCGCTGCCGCCTGGTCGTTCTGTCATCCACTGGCCGCTTGTCCAGGCATAGCCGGGAACCCGCGAGATGAGATGGTCATACGCTTTCTGGAAGATGCTGCGGTGGGTGTGGTCTAGATCCGGCTTTGCAAGCTGGCGCTGAAGGAGGCGGGTTGCGCCATCCTGCATAGCGACAGGGCATGTTGTGTCTACGAACCGCGATTAGTTAGGACCCAAAGTGAAGGAAGTCGTCACATACTTGAGGAAGACGCCTCCCATAATATCAACCTGACACGCGATTAGCTGTAAGTCTGGTGCGCTGCTGCGGCGTCTCTCGTCGCGAAAGGTAAGATTTCCTTACCTTAACATTTGAATAACTCTGTTGTATTGTTCGTGGTCTTGATCATAGTTGTACGCAGAGACACTAGTTGAATATCAGCGTCACGAAGGCTCCATGGTCCTTGTGCACGAGGAGATTGCAAACCCATTCTCTATACCAAAGTTCTGGAGCTTGCTCCAGCCCTCCGTTACAACAAGGGCATCACTCCTGGGTCGACCAAAAGAATCCCGTCCACTGCCACGAAGGTACGGAGTATTCCTCTCGGAGTCCGTAATGGCATCAAAGATGTCTTGAGACAGAACTTTGTCTCCAAGAAGTGTGAGTTCCGGCTCGACATTGTTGCGGATGTCCGATGGAAGAAACACTGAAAGGATCAAGTTAGACAAAGTATCACAGAAGACATCCTTAGACGATGGAACAGAGAACAGAACAAGACAGACGTTTCAGTATCCGCCTCAGGCTCGGATCATCGTGAAGTTGGTTCTTGAGGGTCGGCTGCTGTTGGAAGAAGCCCGTATCCGAGCTCGCCGATTGCATTTTGAACAAAGATTGTGGAAAGCTCGTTTAACCTCCAAAAGAACAGACTATATACCAACCAAGCTCACGATCTGAAGCGGAAGTTCACACAGATGTTTATATTATAGACTATTTTTCCAAAGGTACCTACCTACATCAGGTGAGTGGCAATTTCGAGCCTCGGCTATTTGTTGTAAAGTTGGGGTCAATTCGGCTGCTGTTCACCTAGCGCAAACACCCTGCAGAGCACTTGGAGACTGCGCTAACAGCGTTGATACAGTACCCAGGTAGCACGTGGAACCGCGTCTTGGGGCAAAAGCGCGGTGACGCAGTTCCAGGGTCTTACACTTTCCGTCATGTCAAGCCTCAAGAACACACCAAGAGGGCGCTGGACCGCAACATGACCGCAGGCCAAGCACAATGCTGTAGGCAGTCCCCACCGCTGCTTCAGCTATTCGTTCTTCCCTCTGTCAATTTTGGCGTCAACTAGACGAAATCCTACCGCGTTCGTACCGCGTTCATGCCCTCCCCGATATCATGCCGATCTCACGCAACGAGCCCATCGAGGTCGACGAGGAGACCGCGTCCGAGCCCTCCGCCGACGAGTTACCCAAGGCCACTGCTGCGTCTTCCAAACGAAAGCGGCAAGACGTCGATGTCTGGGCAAACGAGCCCAACGCTCTAGAGGAGTATAAGAAGTCGCAGAAGGAGAAAAAGCGGCAAAGAAGAGGCCAAAAAGCAAAAGGCAAGGGGCAAGCGAGGGTACCTGCTAAGCGTCATGCTCGCATCACTAAGAATGGAGCGGTTCATGGCTTTGATAACAGCGGAGCCGAATCTGAGGACGATGAGAATTTCCTCATCTCCCCACACATTGCTGAACGACGAGCGAGGTTCGACCAGAATAGGAAGACCCTCGGCCACTCCGGTCTCAGATTGGCTCCTGACTATGAGGGTCTGTACTTTTCTGACGACGAGAGAGACCCAGAAGATTTGGAAGAGCGTCCCAAGTTCGACAACATCGAACCATGCAGACCCTATAAGGATATTGTACTGGAGGGCTCCGCAGGATTGATACCCGCCTCCATTGCGCAATACCTCCGGGACTACCAAATCGAGGGAGTGAGGTTTTTACATGAGCATTTTGTGTACCAAACTGGTGCAATTCTTGGAGACGACATGGGCTTAGGGAAGACTGTTCAAGTCGCAGCCTTTCTCACAGCGGCCTTTGGCAAGACTGGCGACGAACGAGATGCGAAGCGCCTTCGGAAAGTACGGCGCCATTCAGCAAAATGGTATCCTCGCGTCCTCATCGTCTGTCCGGGGACTCTGATTGCCAATTGGAAGGGCGAGTTGGACCGTTGGGGCTGGTGGAGGGTCAACACCTACCATGACACCGGAAAGGACGATGCATTGAAGGCCGCTCGCTCCGGTGCGATCGAGATCATGCTGACTACATACACCACGTACACAACAAACCAGGACAAGATCAACACCGTCGAATGGGACGCTGTTATCGCGGACGAGTGTCACTGTCTCAAAGGCCGTACTTCCAAGGTCACCCAGGCCATGGAGAATGTCAATGCCCTTTGCCGCATCGGTTTGACAGGAACCGCTATCCAGAATAAGTACGAGGAGTTCTGGGCACTTCTAAATTGGACAAATCCCGGATATTTCGGTGCGTCGTATGAGTGGAATCGCTCCATCGTCCAGCCCCTCACTCGAGGCCAGTCACATGATGCCACCATGTATCAACTTAGCCTCGCCAGGAAGACAGCCAAGAAGCTCGTCAATAACCTTCTTCCACCATTTTTCTTGCGTCGGATGAAATCCCTGATTGCACACCAATTACCAAAGAAGACCGACAAGGTCGTCTTCTGTCCTCTTACATTTGTGCAAAAGGCTGCTTATGAGAGGCTGCTCGAGGGGGTCGAGGTCCAGCTTATTTTGTCAAGCGTTGAGCCTTGCCTTTGTGGTTCAGGAGTGAAGCAGGGCTGGTGTTGCGGAAAAAGTCTCCAAGATGGTGAGCTTGCCTTTTCCCACCCTTTATGTGATTTAGATTGCCTGGAGATACGTGCAATTAAAACTGCTCCTCCCTCTGGCAAGGATGTCTTCTACACATTGTGAGGTGTCTCCTTCAACACAGCTCAAGAAAGCATGGTGCTCCGTATATTTTGTGCAACGGATGTTAACAAACCTTCTCACAGGTAGAACGTGGATGGCCTTAGCATTCCCATGCATCACGGCTCTTCAGAAACTTTCGAATCATCTCACCCTTCTCATACCAGTGGAGGAAAACGATGCAAAGGTGGACAAGTCCAAGAGGGAGAATGCTCTTAACCTGTTTCGACAGGCCCTCCCAGACATGCATAAGAAGCTATATCAACAGCGGAATCAGATACAGGCGCTTGCATGGCCAGAATCCTGCGGGAAGTGGAAGATTCTGAAGGAGCTCCTCAGCCTGTGGCATGCCAACAAGGACAAGGTCCTAATATTCTCACACAGCGTTCGGCTTTTGCATATTCTCGAAAGCCTGTTCAGGAAAACAAGCTACCAAGTCAGCTTCTTGAGTGGCGATCTCAAGCTTGTAGACAGGCAAAAGGAAGTGGACGATTTCAACTCGGACCCCAACAAGTTTGTCTTCCTCATTTCGACAAAGGCAGGCGGAGTAGGGCTCAACATCACATCGGCAAACAAAGTTGTCATCTTCGATCCGCACTGGAATCCATCTTATGTAAGGTCATTCTCACGTTACTTGCAGACCCCGAGGAAACACGTGGCAGCGGCAACTTCGTCGAGGATATGGATGCTTCCATCTGCCACATGTTGAAAATGTACTGAACTTTAGATATACAGGATTTGCAAGCCCAAGATCGAGCATACAGAATTGGTCAGCTGCGCGATGTGGAAGTCTACCGACTTGTTTCTGCGGGCACTATCGAGGAGATCGTCTACGCCCGTCAGATCTATAAACAGCAGCAGGCCAACATCGGTTACAACGCCTCCAGTGAGCGCCGTTATTTCAAGGGCGTTCAACAAGACCCGGACCGGAAAGGCGAGCTCTTCGGCCTCAAGAACCTCTTCTCGTTCCACGGTGACCAGGTCGTCCTTCAAGGCATCGTACACAATACCAACGTCGCCGAAGCACGCGCTAGTGTGCAGATGATGGACGTTGATATGGATCAAGTTGCCGAGGACGACGAATTCAAGCATATCAAGGTGAAGAAAGAGGACACTGGCGAGGACGACGGCGGTCTAAGCCAATTGGCTGCTTACATCAAGGCTGAGGATCTTGACGAGTTGATCACTAAGAGCAAGGCGAACAAGCCCAAGATTGACGCCATTCAAGCCATACTCCTCAAAGCCGGCGTGCAGTACACTCACGAGAATTCGGAAGTCATTGGGTCGAGCAAAGTGGAAGCTCATCTCTCCCGGCAGGCTGAACTTGTGGAGCCCACGGATATCGACGATATGGAGGGCGGTAGCGCTCTATTCGCGGAAGACAGAGTGGACGATGCGCTTTCGACTAACGCAGTCTTTGTGCCAAAGTTCAAACCGCCACAGGAGGTCATACACAGGCAATTCAATTCCATGGCACAAGAATTCGGCTTTGACAGCGTCACAGAATTTGCTCTCTTGGTTGAGCAGATGACTCAGGGGGAGAGGCGCGATGTACTGGACAAGTTCTACAAGAGACGCATGATGAAGTTGCTCGATGAGGAGCTCAAGAAGGACGAGGATGCGGATGAGAATAAGGTCAACATTCTTAAGGTTGAGGCCGGGATCTCTGAGGACATTGACCTAACAGAACATGAAGTGAAAATCAAGGATGAGCAGACGCCCGAGCCGAAGGATCCTGCGAAACTGGACACCAAGAGCGAGGTCAAGATCAAGAAAGACCCAGACACTCATACACATGTTGCCGCTGCGGCAGAGCTTATCAACGGGGTCAGGCCGATATCATCTATATTCATTGATGATGACGACGAAGACGATGAGTTTTGAGCTTCTGGAGTTTAGCATGGTGCATGGAGTACTGCATGATACCCTCTACTGCATTGCTATTTCGTTTTCTTTAGACTATAGTCGTGGATCTCATTTGCGGCCTGAAAGTAAGGTATTTTCTCTGGTGAGCAGGCCGCCTTCTACACCCACGGGTCACAGCGATATCTCCCGTCGCCGTTCGTGTCCCTGCGATTAGGCTCGTCAGTGACTCGTGGGCTCACAATGGATGCTGCAATTAACATTTGCATGTAAGGATGGCATGTATGGTCTTCCCAGAGATGTTGCACTCGGCTACACCGACGGACCGACCATGATTCCTTCTTTCTGTTTCAGTCTTGTGATCGATGCCAAGTACTGTGATTGATTCCGAGTCCAGCACTCGCTGTACATCGTTAGTTTGGAGCTTCCCAAAGCTTTGGCCTTGCGAAGGGGTTGGCTCGACGCAGGTTTCTTGCCACTCTGGTTTCAAGGACCCCCACCAGGTGCTTTGACCGTCTCCAGGGCTCAGTCGCCCAACTCTCCAGTAGCGTCAAACTAGGAGAGCCGTGAGAGCCGTGAAGCAGCAGTCAATCACCTCGACTCGCCTGGGCATCCATCCGACTGGCATCGACTTGGGACGTTCTCACGCATACGGACGAACGTAAGCACTCTCAACGTCGCCACATGTCGCAAGCAAACCAACTATTTGCCAATGACCAAATCGCTTCAGAGTTTCTAGAGCCAGGACCACAGTCTAGAGATAGATGTGCCACCGCGCGCCTCACCGACGGGAGGCTGCTTCTATCCGAGGAAGGGATCTTTGTGTGACAGGTCTGTTGATTACGCACACATATGTCATATGGGTACTTACGTGCTCAAGATACATACTATAGCAACGTTGCAGATCCGGACCTCCGTACATCTCCGAGTTGATAGGCTTGTCGTTGCTTGCCATTTGCGTGTGTACGAACCCGGGGAAGAGACGCTTCACATCCCCAGCCGATCGCTTGCTTGCTTTCCTGCTTGACAAGGACCACCAGATGGCTCTTGGTGCTCTCATCTCTCTCTCTCGCGCGCGCGCGCTTTCTCGCCTTCTCTCTCTCCAATACCGCCGGCGGTCGGTCTACGTTTTCGTCCTAGAGGGCGGCTAGGGACATGTTTGCGCGTACCTCGCTCGGCACACACTGGCCTAGCTGTCCACACCACCATTGAGCGAAGGAAAAAGAGAAATAATCAGACGGCCCTGAGCATCTAGTGCAATCAGCGACAAGCCAGCTGTTAGCCACTCAGGCCTTCTCGAGTCCCACGATGCGCACGTGCATGTCCGTCGGGTGATCATCCCGACCCATCATCCGTGCACAGCCCATACTTCAGGGACTGGGCTCTGCCGCCTCCCGAAGGCCACACTCTTCAGCTCATATGCATACTGTGGCCTCAGCGGTGACAAGCGACGCGAGTTCACGTGTAGCTTGAGGAGGCACATTCGCCGCCTGCGGGCTGCCGATGCCATATGGACGGCTGCAATGTGATCATGGTGTTGTAGGCCTGGTTCGTATGGTTCGTAACTAATGAGACCAACCTCTCTTGCCGTGCTCTTCTTTCTCACAAAGTTTGAGAAGCAATGGTTGGGTGTCAGTCCGTGAGACGGCAGTTCTCACCTTACGCCCGGATTCGACCGGTGAGAACGCAGGGCGTACTGCTGATGGTGAACACAAGCCTGCGCGTTCTCACCAGCATAGCCTGCAGGTCACCTGCTTTCCCGCTTGGTCCTTACTCGACGTTCCACCTACAAACCAGGCCCACCAGGCCACCCAGTCCGCTCAGCGTCCCAGGCCCTAGCCAGATCTATCCGCCATCAACTAATTTCCTTCGTCGACGATAAACACCGAGCGTTCCGTCATCTGCTCCGATCCCGACAATGGGGCTGAGGCCCAGAAAGAAGAAGGTCACGAAGTGCCACAGCAGTCATCGGCATTAGCGTCTCATCTTCGTGCGGCTCGGGAGTGGACAGCATCGAGTGGATGCTCGCACAAATGCCCATCGGATGACGTGGCTTTCGACGAGGCCATACGATCGGCCGGATTATATAGCGAGAACGCCTGCTATTCGAGAGCTGGCACGATGAGGTAATAATACTCACCGGAGAAAGGGAGAGAAAAAAAGGGTCATTCGGAAGTACCCACTTGGCAGTGGCTTCTCTCACCTCACTCCACCAAGCTCGCCTGGCTCAAACTTGTCGCCCATGCCCCCAAGCAGCTGGCGGGAATTACTCACAAACAAACGTCCCGAGCCCCAGACCCTCGGGATCGGGTTTGATGCCGTTGGTCAAGCCGCCCGCGGCAATCTCTCACGTAGTACTTTGCCTGTGTGGCTGTCCCTTGACACATGGTTGGTCAGTCAGCCCCAGGTCTCCGGTTCAGTGTATAGTTGTGCTCCCTGAAATCTCATGACTGAATGCCCTACCTTTCCTTCCCTTTTTTTTCTTTGTCTTTCCTTTCAACAAGCATGGGGCGTGTGATAAGTTAGGAAAGAATACTTAGTTCTTTGGCATGTACCGCAGCACCAGCGATGAATGGGCGTCTTCGGATGTCCAAATTTTGTACGTACCTACTCATTCACTTAGTTACCAATCCAACGAGCCATTCAAATTTACAGATTTTCAAATTGCCTAACAGGTTCCATATTGCTCACCTCCCTGCTGTCCGCTTGAAGCTCGATTTTGCATGCGCCTGCCTAGCTCTGAGGTTTGGGATCATGATTCGCATTCGCCGGCCCATGGAGCTTCCACTCGAGGGTAGTGAGTCTGACTAAGAAGTTGACTCTACCAGCGACTCCTCCATCTTCAACAAACTCGGCAGCACTAGTACAAAATGACAACATGGTTGCCCTGCCGTGGGGCGGGCGTACGACGCTCGAGCGCCGCCCTAAGTCTTGTGTCACTGGTTTTGTCTAGGAAAGCCACAACTCCATATACACATGACCCACTGGTACCAGGCTATCAATTGCTGTGCGCGAGCCCCAGGCATAAGTAGTCAGAGATGTTCGAAAGTCTCTTCGGTCAGAAACCTCCTCCCTGGCTCCGAATTGTGCGGGCTCCACACTTCAGCCAAAATTACTAAATACAAAATCCTTTGTTCGGGTTGTACAGCCAATACACAGGCTCAGCTATGAAATAGCCATGAGACTGAGGATTGAGATTTGATGCATGAACGTGACCAGTCTATTTCAGACCCTTCTTTAAGTTACTTGTCAGTGAACAATGTATGGGTCCAACTTTGAACCCAACCACAATCAAACCACCTAGGTAATTATCTGATGGGTAGCAACAGACGACCTAACTAGTAATGAAAGTCATCCCATACCAACTGTCATTCATCTTCGGTGTTGTGCCATGTTAAGAGATCACTTTCTCTTAGCACTTGCTCCTACGATTTCGTCCTATACGTGGCCACATTCATCCCCTGAGGGCAGCCAGGAGTCAAAAACAAACCAGTATGATCACGGCTCACGGCAAATACACCTGTGGAAGAACAACTGTGGTTCGGATGGCAAACATTTCTAGACACTAGCCCAGAGGTGTGTGCAGTGGGATTGCCGTCGTCTCACTCACCGCACTTGCTCCACCTTCATTCCCAGCTCAGCATGCAAATCGCGGCTCGAATGATGGACTCTGTTCATCCTTACCAGTATCAACATAGTTAAGCTCGGTCAGTGCATATTCATGGTATTGTTTCAAGAAATCATTTTGTTTCAGTTGGGCTTCCCCCAATCTAGCAATCCCACGACATTGGGACGGCACGTGGACCAGGTTTTGAGATCAGCAACGTGACAAACAAAACGACACCCAGAAACTCAGTATTATGCGACCGCAACTGATGTTGATTGGGCAAGGGGATTTGATATGCGTGCTGGGTGATGGGTGCTTGGTGATGCTTTGCCGCTTGCAGTAAAGGTGGCGACAACCTCAGCCGGGCAAGTGGCAACGACGACAACGCGCCTGTGGGCTAGAAGCAAGATTTCTGAAGTAGTGTGGGGCTATAGTCCTTTTCCTCCGGAGAACCTGAGCGAGAAGGTTCGGCTTCAGGGTTCGCCCGTAACATTTCAGCCAATGTCGAAAATGGGTTGACATGAAAAGTGTGTCCCCTCTAGAGTTCATGTGTGTCACATTCCCTCATTGTTTGACTTGAAGACACTGGCGACCAGGTAGCGAAATGTACTAGGTACCGTCCGTAGGCTTGGACGGAATGAGGACGGCGTACCTTCAACTCAAACCTTGGGCAGAAATGATTCCTTCTCAGAGCCTGTGCCAACTTGCGAATGGCACAGATCAACGTCAGTTGGGCAACGAGATAGTTTTCTGGGGCATGATGTAGCGATAAAGATCAAACAGCCCAAGAGGACCTGCCTGTAGCGGATACGGCGGAAGTTGAGAACAGTCTCCAGCAAACGCCTCATCACAATTTCGGTGACGAAATTGGTAAGCTTTTCTGTGCAATGGTAATACAACATATCCACTCGGACAGTTCCTTCCGTGACAGCACTCGCCTGAGGCTGCATCCGTTTGTTCCATGGCCAGGCATGAGCATCGTCATACTGCTCTGTCTTCTGCAAGGGGAATGGACTTCTCAAGCAGCCAAAGAAGAGGATGTGATGGGGCAGAGGGTGAGTGGCCTGAGCCACTAGCCCAAGACAGGATACAGCCAGGATCTCTGTCGGAGACACAGCGATGCTTCGGACTCACTGGATGCTCGCGAGTAGTGTTTGGTTTCAGCCATCGTCTGGAGGCTGCTGCAGCAGGACGTCCGGACGCTGGACGGCCCGTCTTGTCAATTCAAGCCGTCCAGAGATTATCTGAAAGTCTGGAGAGGACGTAGTACGGAACACCCGCGACGATGCGTTAGAAACCACCGGCAAAACACATTGTCTCCATGGAACTTCCGTATTCAAAAGCCCTTGCCAACAGAAACAAGCGATCATAGGAAACATGTGTTCCACTGTCCCGACGAACCTGATTCACATCCTGTTAGCCAATCGTAACCGCTGGTATAGTTTGAAGACGTGAGTGAGCAGTGTTGGAGTTGGGACGAAGCTTATTAGTGTGACATGGCTTACAGTCGCAGCCGAGTTCCCAAGTCATAGCGTGGAATTGTTTGGTTATCCAAACGTATGGTCCCGATCGAAGATTGGAAAGGACGGGGGCTGAGATGGTCGGTCACAGCGCAGCTCGTTGTTTTTATCTGGGCCTGTTCGCCGATCAAGTTGTATTTATAGGATCATGAGGATCGTCATAATGGTGCGCATAACCAATAGCTAGAAACATGCACATCAACATTGGGAGAAGAAGTCCGGGCCGCGGTGATCTTGCAAGACCGAATCACGCACAGCCACTGGCACAACCAAAGCTGAGTGAAGGCATCTGTAAATAGTTTTCATCGGCGAATTTTCAAAAACACCCAAAAGATGTTTCTAAAATGTCTGCGCAGGTGGTTTGCTAAGGCTTGAGGGACTTGACGGGGCAGCCATTGCTGTCACCTGCCAAGCCACTGGTGCTGTTTGGAGGTGCTGCATGTTGTCTACCATAGCACCGAGTAGTTCAGCTAGTCAGCTACTCAGGCTACTATGGCGTCGCCTTAAGTTTGGTCGGACAGTCGGCTCGATCCGGAAATGACAGTCTGGGTTTGAGATGCTGGAAGGGAGATCTCCATGGTGGCAGGTCGCGATTGGCTGTTCATCACTGATTGATCGGAGGGCAGCCGAAGGCTCATCTGTTTCCGGCCGCCATGGTAAATGACAGCTGCCAAACCCCAGTCAAGCTCATGGACCATGGTGCGGTATTTGGTACGACCCAGGAGCCAGGAGCCAGGGCGGCGGTAGACACGGACGGAGGTTGCAGAGGCTCCCTGGTGACTGGGTGACGTGCAGACTTGACACCTAACCGTAAAAGTAGGGACGAGACTCGGCGTCCGTGCAGCAAAGTGCAGTACGCCCGCGTGTTCCGTCTCGCGCGAGCTGTACATAGTGTTCGTATCGTGCTCGGGGCCAACGTGGGATTGGACTGACTCGGTTACTCGATACCTAGCATTCCGTACGGAGAAAGAAAGAGGCTTCTCGAGAGCCAGTGGGGCAGAGTTCAGATGAAACCTGGATGGCGGCGACTACTGCAAGGCAACCTTCTTTGATCCGAACACGCTGCCTACTGTAGCACTGTAGCACACGAAGCCTCGAAATCTTGTCATCTCCAGCTCCAGCGTGGATCGACAAGCAAGCGAGCGCCACGCAATCTGCTCGTTACTGGCTGCATCACATGAGGTCTTGAGAAAGGGGGCAGTGTTGAGATGGGGGCCAGGGCCGGGATGGGGATTGGGCCGGTGCTGCTGCCGTGATTTTGATGGAATCAATGCCAAGACAAGTCGGGTGGTTTGACGAGGTCATCACGAGCGTGATAGTGCTCTTTGCGGAGATTACTTGAGAAGAGCAGGTGAAGCCGGTGGTTTGAAGTTTAATCGTCGGCGTGGAGGACGAGCGGCTTGTTGGTTCGGCAGGTGTCAGTGACGGATACAGAAGGAAGGGGGCTAGTGGAGGCGTACCGTAGAGGGAGGTACTATGGGTTGCAACTGTGGTACTAAACGAGCCCCGCCAAACGCATACCTATCCAGGTAAGAGCCGGGTCAGAGGGCTGAGAGGCAGAGTGGGGCAGCATGCTGCCCGTTCCTGAACCCCCTCGCTAACTTCCTCGCTTCACCCTCAGAATTCCTAATTTTAGCCGAACATCACCTAATCTCACACACAACCTTACCTTTGCTTACTTAGGGTTGAGTACTATGGGACCGAATTCAGCACCACGGCCCACTCCAGGAACCAAAAGTTTCTGACAAGCTTCGAAGACGCTTCTACGGGAAACGCGACACCTGACTATGCGTGCACACATGGCTCATGCTCATTATCAGATTGTTTGAATCAATCTCCATTGCACACCCGCCACCTGATCTTGATCTTGCCCATCTTCCTGGTCGAACCCTCTTCTTGGGACCAAGGTTCTCCAAGCCTAAATCTGCAACACTGAGATTAAACCTTGTTCAGGCTTCCGGGTTCTGACCTTGCCCCATTCGACGTTGATGACAATGAAGAATATTCCCCGGTTCTCGTTTTGCCTCCCGAAACTTTGACAGGTAACAAGGCAGGCATGCTGTAGCAGCATACACTGCTTTGAGCTTTGGGCAAGATTGCGATTGGGAGAGAGAGATCACACCCGTCGCCAACGACTTGTGCCCGTCGCGGCGTTCTAAGCAAGGACCATCGCTGTTCAAGCTACTGTCAGGATCGTGACGATCATCAGATGGCGACAACCTTCCCCTTGTGTTGGCGGTGGGCACGCATGCATTTCCGTCTTGAGCCAGACACAATGCCTCGCATGTATCACACTGTCCGACTGTCTCCTTCTGTTTCCTAAGAGAAACTTGACCGTCTCGAAACCGGCCCTGCGGACTCTCTGATGGAGTCCGTCCGTAACTTCGGCTGAAACGCAGCTGAGATCCCCCACCGTCGACAGTGCACACAGACAGGCTGCACACCCAAACCGAGGAGGTGCAGGTGCAGGTGCAGGTGCAGGTGCAGGTGGAGTTGCGACATCTGGACCGGACCTACGGCGAGGCTTGACATCAGCCCTGTCACAATACTCTGCAGTCTCGATGTGCAATGCCGAAATCTGTCATGGTGCGTACGCGACGAGGAGCCCTTGAGGAGGAGCCCTTGCTTCAGCGTCAAAACCTCGCGTTCCGCCATGGAACTAATGCTACCCAGACCAGCCACGCGACAACTACTATGTACAGTAAAGGCATAGAGAAAGATACCTACGCATGCTCGGTGTCTTTCTTGTGGCTGCAGCAACTTGAGCCTACTATATGCATCAGCATTCACCTAGCCGGAACCTTGCCTCCCACCGACTATTCACGACATTCATCGTCCGACCTTCCCACGATCCGACTGCATGGGGCAGACCCGCCCAC